>JALGXP010000459.1:0-32783 GCA_023333625.1 Bothriochloa decipiens | reverse complement strand
CGAACCTGTGGATCCACTTGTGTCACTCATTCCAGGCCTGGGTTCAATTCCCTAGCTGAACCAATCCTTCAATTATTTTATCATTATTTTATTGTAAAATGAAAAAGAGATACCAATGTTTGCTAGTTGCTATACACACCATGGGCATGGGGTGTAACGGCATACATATTACATCAATGGGAATGTACAGAAAAGTAACTATTCCCAAAAAGATTAGCATGTATTCCAAAACATATTGAGGTATTAGACTAAACCTTCGTAGGGTTCGTATTGGAACAGTATATCTAACTGAAGGAAAGGGCTGCATTCAGTAACCTGCCACGAGCCACTCGTAGATGTGTTCACAGCTTCCAAAGCATTTAACTGCATCCAAAAGAGGAGCAGTAGTGTTTGGGTCAGAAAGCTCATCAGTGGTGAACCGTTTCATGGTATCCTTTCTTTTTAAGATGCCTTTCAAGACTACCCAATCCAAAGAGAGCCATTTTTTTTGGTTGAGCGTCTGAAATTTCCAAAAACTCCCATAAATAAAATCCATGTGCTGTGGGGATTTTTTCTTGCCTATCTGACATGAGTGTCAACAGCCAGTCAATAGCATGGGCACATTGATTTTAATTATGAATATCTCTTTCTCAGAGGCCACCAGAAGACTACACAAGATCAACTGTTCCAATGTCAGATGTGATGAGTTTTAGAAACAAAAAGACAGACAGACAGATAGAACATGACAGGAGCAATTGAGTTGAGAACTTTCTACTGCTGTAACACGCCACTTAAAAATTCTACAGTTCAGCAGTCTATGGCTACAAGAAAAGTAAATGTGAATATTGGCTGGTAATATGGAATTATTCCAATGTGGAAATAATGATGCTTTATTAAATAGAAACAATGACATAAGAGAAGAATATTTCAGGGTTTAGTGTCTTTACTTCACATGTACAATGAATTATTTCAGGAAACCATGCTTCAATTACAATGTTGGCAGGAAAAAATGGGTTTTGCTATGGTAGATCCAAATGAATACTTCAAGTTTTCATTTGGATATGCGTTTTATCCATTATTTTAAAGTCCACTCCTCTATTCCAAGATAAATTAAAGAGCATCTCGCTTATCTAATTGGTCGCTCAAAGTAAAAAATGTTGAAAGAACCAAACCCCCGGCAAAATGTTTACATTTACATGCAGGCACGAACAATAGTTAAACTAATTAAAAAAAGGTTACATAAAATTAAATAATCAACAATAGTCAACAAAGGGGTACCATTGCATTGCCTGGGAAATAATATTACCTAGTTATGTCCTTGGTGCCATCGAATACCATTTGACGCAAGTAATAACAATCCTCCGCAAGAAGTTCAACCCTTTTCACAACCCTATTATGTAATTAGAGGACCACCATTAGTTATATTAGTTTTTAGCAAATTAAGTGTCCAAGTGTGCTTGATGGAGCCATTAGAAAGCCAAATAAAGCATGCTAAGGGTCTGAACCTCTATATGCATCTTAGGTATGATGATGGTATATGGACATGGGTATTTCAAGTGATCGGTCTACGTACCTAGCTTTCTTCGGTGAATGACCTGATTCATTGAGTCAGTTCATCATTTGATCTAAGGTGGTCAATCTCCCTAGCTAGGGCATCTGGTCGAACCTAATCGATAGCTGGAGATGACCAAATAAACTGCATTGGACCCACCATGCCCATGTCACAAAAGGGATACATATACCTTCACAGATTTGGTGGTGTAATTTTTTTTTTGGGGGGGGGGGGGGGGGTGGGTGGGGTGTTGTTAGATATTGTAACCAAGATGTGTAGTGGTAATGGGTTATATGCGCATGATTCATCCACTGTAGAAGAAAAGAGCCATCTGTAGCAGTATTCCATTTTACAGAAGCAAACACCCCCATAGAAAGAAGTGTGTGACTATTCTTTTTGCAAAAGGTTCCTCGTAAATGTATGGTCCCTTAGCTAGCTACTACCTTGTACAGTCGGGATTAGACTTGGAAGCAATACCATGGGAAGTGATTCAGTATATATATACTCCTAGTTTAATTCAACAATATGCATGCTTTGTATATTAGGTTCTAATTAATAAAGAACAACGTTTTTCATCGGCATGGGATGTAAGAGGGTGAATCCGATGCATGGTCACATGTCCCTACCATGAGCAGGCATGCTAGACCGCGCCGGTTTTGTGTCTACAAACAGTAAATGAGGAAACAAAGAACATAGGGGAACAAGGAGAAAAAGATGATCAGTAAGCGAATGGATAGTTGTCCAAAGTCCAAACAGGAAATGAACAATGCATACTACTGTGGACCACATTGACCGTAATGCTGAAACAAACAGTGCAAAACATTGTTTGCTACAGTGGCTGAGGCACGGAATTCATTCTGTGTTGAGGGGATTATATTATTACCTGTAGGTCCTAACATCCCACAAGACAATTTGATGCACCTTCGATCCGGCTCTCATCATGATGCCAGCTAATATTGGAAGCGTTGGGTGGCAAGCAAGATTAGCAAGGTTCCACCCCAAGATTTCTGAGCGAAGTGTCTGAACTTGTTTCTTTGTCTGCAAATCACGTATCTAATTCGAAAAATAGAGTGGATGAGCATCACTATTAGATGAGTGGCTAGAAATTGCCCCCTGCATGTGAGATAATTAATACCACACACATGCCTTTGCATTGCACGAGGTGGTATGATAGTCATAAGAAAGAGAAGCCAGAAAGTCCCGATGACTGTCAGTGTAAATAGTAAGCCCGAACCCCTCGAATGTGGCGGTGGCATCCGGAGAATCAATATCTGAAACCTGAAATTTTGAAGCAGAAAAGATGCCTGTTGTGTAACTGATCACAATAAGAAAACACAATTAATTGGTTTGGTTGATCATTGTCCCTAACTGGTAATCACGACGGACCAACACATTATTTATTACAAAAAAAAATGAAGAAGCCAAACAAACCTTTATTACGTTGCCGAAACCAGTACTGACTAATATGCTAGTGTCCCTTGGGCCAACCATGAGACCATACACGGGACCATGTGTGTCGATTACCTGAGCGCATGTCCAGCCCTGACTCCAGTCCCAAAGCTTGATTGATTCATCCTTTGAAAAAACCGCCGTCAGCAACCACGTATGTTTTGGGTGAACAGCCAAAGCGGTCACTCCACCTTCGTCGCTGTGAGCTTCCAATTCCTTGACCTTGTCCTTGACAGCATGGGAAGTGTAGGCATAGACATGGACACACCCATTATCATCCCCTGTTGCGAACCAATGCTCTCCCTCGATAAATTTGATTGACCAAATCTCACTAGGATACTTGAATTCTTGTAAATATGCGACTTCAAACCATATGATTCTCTCCTGCTTATATAACAATGAAAATACCAAGAGCCCATGACGACCGTCGTTATAACCAGCCAAGGATATGATCGAGGTGTAGTACTAGAAGTCATACCTGCGTCTTGTAGTTCCAAATGGAAACATTCCTTTCTGAATGATAGGCCACCAACAACCTGTGTGGTGTGCACATCAAATTAATTAGAGTTCGTCCGTCAAAATCAATTCTAGTAGAATGTGAGTAAATTAATGGGCATTGTCTAGTCTCCAGACAAACGATCTATCAATTCACCATGTTTTGGTTGGGTGCACATCCATGCTGCGGATCCGCCCATGCTCCCCGCCTGATCCTTCTTTTTTCAACTGAAACATCCAAATAGCAAAATGAACCAACTGCATGCCCCCTTGTTAGAAAAGTCTATTTATATATAATTACGACCAACTCAACTCACCTGAAGGGCTACCACATCCTGCTGGCACCTTGTTGGGTCAGTGGTGACAGCAACCCTCATTGTTGCCCGATGCACCACGGACCCCAATTCCTCAACTCTCCCCCATGGGTCCTCGGACATGTTCTCCTTCCAATATGTAAACAAACAACCGAGGCTTTCCTCTGACTTCGTGGCGACCATCACCACATCAAACATGCCTGTGTCCACTTGTAGTGAGGGTTGTTGCTGCTGCTTCCTCATAGTCATGAAAATAATCACGCTAGAATGCGGCCCCAACCTTATGAAAGGTGATGATATAAGGTCATCGCCCTCTATATACTCGTTCGGCTCTTCCGACTCCAACACAAATGGTGCAACAAATGGCTGATAGCTAAGTTTGGAACTTGCTTTTGTGAACGTCGGCTCCTTCGACTCCCACACATATGGATAGCCAAGGTTCGAACATGCATCTGCAAAGGTCGGTTTAATACAGACACCAATATGATGGTCTGTCCTATTGGTTAAGGTCACTGGGCATTTGATGGTTTTTTCGGGCTCGAAGGAGAACCAAATATCCAGCGGGTAGACGTCCAGCATCACGTGCTCATGTCTCATCGAAGGACTAGGATCTGAAGGAATTATTGACAATACTCCCTCCTGTCATAGAAAAGTTTATGAAAAAGATGGATTAAACCATCAATATAAATTATGGGTCAATTTAAGCATACATTCTACAAGAAATAAGCCATCAAATATATCCATATCCATTAAATGAATTTGCATGAAAACCTCTTGAATGACTACATTGGATTCCACCTGCCCATGCATGCGTTACGCGCAACTCCCATGCACATACATGTCAGCAACACAGCAATAAAGAATGCTTGATGGGTCTGGAACATGACCATATAGGTTAGCAGAGTTGAAC
Organism: Bothriochloa decipiens; assembly: GCA_023333625.1. NCBI lineage: Eukaryota > Viridiplantae > Streptophyta > Magnoliopsida > Poales > Poaceae > Bothriochloa > Bothriochloa decipiens. The sequence goes on along the minus strand of JALGXP010000459.1, from coordinate 28,084 downwards.
GATACATGTGATGGCTCAAATGCCATTTTGCAATTGTGCAACTATAGCTCACATTTCTTTATAGCATATCTTATATAATCTGACGTAATCTATATGTGTACTATAGTGCGACAGCACGACTCGCTCCCACGTGCCCGCTCCTATGCACCCGCACTCGTGCCCGCACTGGAGAGGAGGAAGAATGCACCTACGATTCCGGCGAGGAGATCCTCTCTTCTCTTCTATATCTCCAGTGGTCTTAGAAGGAGGAGGGCAGGGACAAGGAGGAGGGTGGGGTCGAGGGTCGATGGGCACATGCCGAGGGAAGAGGAAGGGTTGTCGTGAAGAGGAAAAAATGTCACGGGTTAACGAGGTCCAATTGACAAACTGGGCTTTTTGATCAGTTTCATTGAATTGAGTTATAACAATCAAGGTGAGAGTCCTTTCCACCTTATAAATATGAAAGGCCATAGTCGATTGGATGCATCCAATTGATCAAATAGAAACTTCACTTCTAATTTTGCATATCCAAAACCTTAATTTCTTCATATCCTTAATTTGTTTATTTCTCTATCCCCTTCTTAACTGTCGTTCTCACTTCTCGAGAAATCAAACATATTCAACTTTGACCAAATATATACAAAAAAAATATATTAATATTTAAGCTACATAATTAGTATCATTAGATAGATCATTGAATCTATTTTTATAATAAACTTTATATGGAGATGCAAATATTGCTAACCAGCACACATAACAGCAATTAAAAAGAGACGGAGGCAGTATATATTTGTGTATTACTTGATTGACACCTTGTTACTGGGACACTGGTGTTTGATTTTCACTATTAGTTCACCTTGGCCTAGCAAAAGAAAAAAAATGCAAGAATTGATTACCAACACAACTGCCATGAGTAAACTTACATTTGCTGCCGATGAAGTGCAGAAGTCAGTTTCATTAAACCATATCTATGCTCCATGTCAACAAGCATGTCAATTATATGTTGTGTAATCGGTCTCTTCTGTGGATTAAGATCCATACACTTTATGCCCATCTCAACACATTCTTTTACATGTTCCAACCGTGGGTCTCGTACGTTTCTGAACCTAGTACTCCAATTGGTAAGTACCTAAGGAACGACAATCATAAGATAGGATTCATTAAAGAAAATGGGAAACTAAGGTTAATGTCTAAACAATAGCATTGTTATGAAACTAACTAACATAAAAAAAGTTTGAATAGAAAAACATGAATTCATGATATAATTATTTATAACTCCAGTAGATGAGAGTTGAATTTCAACATTGTATCAAATTAATAATGAGGAAAAGACCTACCCACAAATAACCATTCTATGTTGTTTTTCTGTTTATGTGTTTTCTGTCTATATCTACTTTGACTTATAATTGTTAACTATTGCTATAGGTCAGTTAAGATAATGTTCATAAAAACCAACAGCCTGATCTAATGTTTGGAGAAATGTATGGTGTGAAATTGCCAATCGGTAGTTTTTGCACCAGTAGATCAATATCTACTTCCTAGCATTGTTTACCTAAGTTCAAGTTGATAGTTCATATACACAACTAGCCCAAACTACTACATAAAACATTATTACACAGTCAAAATTGATATTTAGAACACTAAAGAGAGAGGGAGATGGGAGAGTGGGGAAGAAGAGACAAGGTCCATGACAAATAGCAGGACTCACGTGGAAAGTTGCTGTGGTGCCACTCTGTGATTTCAATTGCATGAGCATGTACCCGTAAAAAATTTCAGTCATCATTTTTAGGGGTGATTACCGCCAGCCTCAAAGAGACTCTATTTCTAGGGCGGTCTGTAGTATGGATAGTATAATATATTTCTAGCCATAGCCTGTATGGCCGTTCTTATAGAATAAATCACCATTACTAGATGCAGTTAAGGTTACTAACCGTATCATAAATATATTTCTGGAACAATTTCTAGATGCGGTTCACTTTCACAACCGTATATAAAAAATCAGAGACGTCTCTGGAAATTGTAAGTGTGATATGTTAATTTTAACAATACATGGTCCTTTGTCAGGACAGACAATTCTTACACTATCAATGTCATCAGGATACCCCTTACGTCCTGTCAAAATCTCTATGATTATAGTGCCAAGACTATATATGTCTGACTTGAATGTAATTGTAATTACTTCATTATAGAATTCTGGTGCCATGTATCCCCTGCATGAAAACTCTGTAGTCTGAGCAACTTAGACTGAACTTAATGCAACATATAAAATGTGAATTTTCAGAGATAGATGCAGCCAGCTTACAGTGTTCCATACACCTTTGATGTCGCAGCCCGGGTTTGATTTTCATCGAAGCACCTTGAGATGCCAAAATCAGCAATTTTGGGCACCATGTAATCATTCAACAGTATATTTGCAGGTTTAAGATCTAAATGAACAATATTATTTTCGTGAAGATAATGTAGACCCTCACAGATTCCCTTGATTATATTATAGAGTGTCATCCAATCAAGTCCTTGGGTTGCATCTGTGTAAAGTGGAGAACCAGCTTTTTTTTATTTTTATTTTTGGAGGGTGGTACTAGCATACTTGAAGTCACTATTATAAAAAAAAAATGCTACAACTTCATCCGCCATTGTAAGAGAAAAATTATAGGAACATGATGAATGTTTCATACATAAAGGGTTAGGAATGACTTATCTAATGATATAATACTAGCCAGAAGCTAAGAACATGCACTCAAGTAAAGGAGCTTATGGCTTATGGAGGGGTTTATATTTTCCATGTACTCCCTCCATAAATAAATTAACTTCTAGAATTATCCTAGGTCCTAAGTACTCAAACTCTCTTAAGTTAACTGATTATAGAAAAAATATAAATATGATGACACCAAATTTGTATAGATACATCATAAATATACTTTTATGGTATTATAGTATAGTTATCCTCATAGATTTTTTTTTTGAAACACAGGAGGAGACAGGGGCTCCTACTGAAAATATATTAAAAGCAAAACCAGTCCTCACAAAAAACACAGAGCAAAGTAAAAGCAAGAGGAGAGAGAGATCCTCGTAAATATTTGTAGTCTTCTCGATAAGTTGATTAAAATTTAAAGTTGCTTGGTTAAGATAACTTTAAAAGTTGATTTACTTTAGAATGGATGCAGGATATGAGATGGGATGACGTACCCTTAATGTACTTCTCGAGACTTCCTTTTGGCATAAACTCAAAGCAGAGTAACCTTTGTCGTTCCTCTGCCATGACACTCTTCCTCTCAAACTTCCATACCTTCCCTTGTGTGTCAGCACAGTAGCCAAGGAATTGTACTATGTTTTTTATGTTTCACCCTCATCAGACTCTCAACCTCTTGGTTGAATTTCTTCTCATCGACCTCAACCGTTTGGGACAGCTTCTTTACAGCAACTGCTGTCCCATTGCGAAGTAATCCCTACAGTGAAAATGTTGCGTTGTCAGCATGACGAACTTGAGCTGTTTATGTGAACATTTTCAGAGCAGTATGAACAAATATATGTAGGCTTTTAGAGTATTGATACCTTGTAAACAATTGCAAAACCACCAATGCCAATTTGCCGATCATCAGAGAAATTATCTGGGATGGCTTTTAGAAATGACAGTGGCAGCTGTGTCGGTTCTAGGTTTGCATCATGTAGCATGCACGCCAAGAGATCATGCATATTAGCCTCGCAATCCGTTTGTTGTCATGTATAAATGTACGTAGCCACCTTCGGTGAAACAAGTATCCAAATTAATTATAGGTTCAACCACGGGCTAGACAAGTTTTGTGCAAAGTTTTACGAATTTGGAGGTTGTTTCTTAAAGTTTTGCCTATGTAATAATAATAAAAATGTCCTATGCTCAACCAAAGGAGGCTTAGCCGGATTCGAAAGTAGACTAATCCAGTTTTCCTTCCTCGGCCGAGTTGATACTGAAAAAGCCAGGTTTGATCCCTGACTTGACCAAATTTCTCTAAATATTAGGTTTATTATCATTGTTTGCTCATTAGACTCCAACATCATCTAAGTTTTGTTTCTAATATTAATTGGTACATTATGATCTTAATTTTTTTGCGAACCCATTATGATCTTAATGAAAACAAGATGAGAGACACAGGTGAACTGTTAGAAAATAGTCTATATATTACTCTAAATACTCTTCTATGCAAAAAAAAAAAATGACACTCTCCTTCACATATGATTGCATATTCGGTAGTTTTGATAATTATCCCACATTATTGAATGGTTTGTTGTGAGAAGAAGAAAAACACCCAGCACACGCATTCTTAGTCAATTCAGCCATTTCAAGCGAAACTAATCAAGTCAAGTTTATTCTGATGGTGTTGTTAGAATTGCTGGGCCAACCAGATTCCATTGCTGGACCCTACAGGGGCAATATACATGTGAGTACATATATACAAAGGAACCCTCCAAGTAGAGGGAAAATAGAGAAAACATCTATACATCTAACACCCCCCTCAAACTCACGGTGGATCTACAACACTTAGTTTGGAGAGCAAGAAACTATGATGAGCCTGAGTTTGTGCCTTCGTGAAGAAATCCGCTAGCTGAACCTCCGAAGGCACGTGGTGGAGCGACACAACTTGTTCATGCACCTGCAATCTCATGTAGGAAGCATCAACACCAATGTGTTTGGTGAGCTCATGTTTTACCGGATCCCGAGCAATACTAATCGCACCAGTGCTATCAGTGGAGAGAGGAGTGGGTGCAGTGGCAGTAACACCAAAATCCTCAAGAAGCAAGAAGTCATCGGAGCCAAGTCACCTTCGTAGTCACAAGCGCCATAGCACGCAGCTCAGCTTCAGCACTCGAGTGAGAAGCTGCAGTCTGCTTCTTGGATTTCTAGGCATTCAAGGAGGAGCCAAGAAAAACACAGTAAGCACAGAGAGAGTAGCAATCAATGGGATCACTTGCCCAAGTCGCATCAGAGTATGCCTGAAGTTGGAGAGAACTAGAGCGAGGGAAGAAAAAGCAACGAGAGATGGTTCCACGAAGGTATCGCAGAACATGAAGGAGGTGAGCATAGTGGAGCTGGGCAGGAGCAGTGACAAACTGACTCATGATATGAATAGAGTCTGTAATGTCAGGACGGGTGATCCCAAATAGACAAGGCTCCCAATAAGCTGACGGTAACAAGTGGGATCGGCAAGTGGAACACCGTCAGTGGGTCATAGGTGAACACCAAGCTCCATAAGAGTATCAACAGTGCGGTGATTAGTGAGGGAAGCACCGGAAAGGAGGTCCTGAGTGTACTTCTCATTAGAGAGAAAAATACCATCGGATGTGGAGGTGACCTCAAGACCAAGGAAGTAACGACGAGGACCCCAATCAGACAGAAGGAATGTCTCGCTGAGACGCTACTTCACAAAAGTAATGGTCTGAGAGTCATCACCCGTGATGATCATGTCATCAACATAGAGAAGAAGAAGGGTGCGGCCACGAGGAGAAATGTGGACAAAGAAAGCAGGATCGTGTTCACTAGGCTTGAAGCTAGCACCGATGACAACAGAGAAAAATGCTCGAACCAAGTGCGAGGAGCTTGTTTTAGACCATAGAGGGTACGATGTGACCGACAAACCATCCCATCAGGTATGGAGTACCCTAGAGGTGGCTACATATAGACTTCCTCATGGAGCTCACCATTGAGGAAGGCATTTTTGACATCAAACCGAGAGATCGACCACTAACGAATCGAGGCAACAGCAAGAAGGGTCCGAACAGTGGTCATGTGAGCAACAGGAGCAAAGGTCTCCTCATAGTCAACACCATACTCCTGCTGGAAACCTCGCGCCACAAGGCGAGCCTTGTAACACTCAAGAGAGCCATCTGAGCGAGTCTTGACCTTGTACACCCACTTGCAAGTGATAGGGGTGACATGAGGTGGCAATGGGACAAGATCCCATGTGCCAGTATGCTCCAAGGCAACAATCTCCTCAGCCATAGCGTGCTGCCACTCTGGGTGAGCAGCAGCCTCATGATACGTCGTAGGCTCTGCCAAGACAGCAGCGGTGAATCCAAGACGATCGGGGCAACGAAGAGTGTTGTGGTCACAAAGAGCATAGCGAGGGGAAGACTCGGGAATAGGTCCAAGGATGGATCTGGAAGAGTCAAGTGGCGGCGTAGGTCGCGAACGACTAGTGTAGTAGTGAGTGATCTCACGTGAAGGAGGTGGTGGCGAGGACGGAGAAGGAGGTGGTGGTGGTGAAGGCGAAGAACAGGATACTTGAGGTGGCGATGAGGGTGGAGAAGTAGGAGGTGGTGGAGGTGGAGGAGGAGGTGCTGAAGGTGAAGAAAAGGATACCTGAGGTGACGAGAAAGGTGGAGATGGAAGCGGAAGATACCACTCAGGTAAAGTGAGAAACGGGAGGGACTCAGCGGTACTATCAGTCTCTGGATCCTTGCTCTAGGTGTGAGCAGGATCCTTACTCTCATCAAGAGGATAGCACAGAGAACTCAGAGTTAAGGCAATTTTCTAGGTTTATTTCTCACATAATGCTATGCCAACCTAAGGGGTTGGGGATACAAATTTATAGACTGCTAACCAGCCAAGCATATGCTAAGATGCTAGTCTAAGATGTTGTCCTAGATGCTAGTCAAGATATTGTACTAAGATGCTCCTGAGATGCTTGTCCTAAGATGCTAACTGATGTCCTAAAAGTAGTCAAAGATGCTGGACAAAAGGACACAAGGACCATGTGCTGCGTACTGCAGCCCACACACACAGAGACTTATCCATCACTCTCCCCCTAAGTCTTGTGTAACTCCTTGTGAGGTATCTGAGCCATCCCGATCCTGGCGCGAAGTTCCTGAACTTGACTCGCCCAAGGGACTTGGTCAGGAAGTCAGTGAGCTGGTCTTGGGTGTTGATGTAGTTGGCTCGGACACTCCCTTCCTCCAGGCAGCTCCTGATGAAGTGGTACCTCACCCGGATGTGTTTGCTGTGCTCATGGAAAACTGGATTCTCTGCCAAGGCCAAGGCGGACTTGTTGTCCACCCTGAGCTCCACTGCCTCTGTATCTCTGCCAAGGAGATCGCCAAGCAGCCGAGCCAGCCATAGAGCCTGAGTAGAAGCGGTAGTGGCTACGATGTACTCTGCCTCGCAGCTGGACAGAGCCACCACCTACTGCTTGACTGACTGCCAGCTGATCGGACACTTGCCGAGGAAGAACAGCATCCCACTGGTGCTCTTGCTCGTGTCGATGTTGTCGGCGTGGTCGCTGTCACTGTACCTAATGAAATATGCCGCACCGGGGCACCTCGGATAGTGCAAGCCATAATCGGAGGTGCCTACGACGTAGCGGAGGATCCTCTTCATGGCCTGCTGGTGCTTCGTCGTCGGTCACTGCATGAACCGGCTGACGTAGCTGACGGCAAACGCCAAGTCTGATCGTGTGTCGACAAGGTAGCAAAGGCTGCCCACAATGCGCCGGTACTGCGTCGCATCCACCTCTTCTGTCGTACTCTCCCGACTCAGCCTCAGCCTCTCCTCCATCGGAGTGTGGGCTGGGTTGCAGCCGGTGAGATCGCCCAACTCCACAATGCGCTTGGCATAGGTAGTCTGGTGAAGAGAGGTGCCGGAGCTATCCTGGTGGACCTCGATCCCCAGGTAGAAAGAGAGAGGACCCAAGTCGCTCATCTGGAAAGTCGCCCTCATCTTCTCCTTGAACGCCTCAATCTCCACGTCCCCGGTACCGGTGATCACGAGATCGTCGACGTAGACACCCACCAGCAGGGCCTTTCCTCCACTGCCCTATCGGTAGATGGCCGCCTTGTGCGGGCTTTGCTCGAAGCCCATCCTCTTTAGCGTGGAATCCTGCTTGGCATTCCACGCCCTTGGTGCCTGCCGCAAGCTATAAAGGGCCTTGCGCAGGCGAAGCACCTTGTCCTCCTTGCTGAGAATTGCGAATCCCAGCGGCTAATGTACGTAGACCTTCTCCTTCAAGTCGCTGTTAAGGAACACCGACTTGACATCCATGTGATGGACACGCTAGCCCTCCTGGGAAGCTAGCACAAGGAGGAGTCGCACTGACTCCATCCGTGCCATCGAAGTCGACTCCCTCCTGCTGCAGGAAGCCTCGTGCCACCAAGCGAGCCTTATGCTTGACGATGGCACCGGCTTCATCCCTCTTCAGCTTGAACACCCACTTAAGGGTGATCGCGCGGTGACCACGAGGGAGGTCAGCGAGCTCCCAAGTGCAGTTCTGCTCGACCGCATCCATCTCCTGCTGCATCGCGACGCGCCATGCCGTGTCTCCCTCCGCCTCAGCGAAGGAGCGAGGCTCACCGTCCTCATGTGCCAGGTGCAGCTCCACCTCAAAGTTGTGTACCGCCAACACAGGGACATGCTAGTTTCCAAGGATGCTGTCCATGGTACGGTAGTGTAGAGGCTCATCGTCGTGGTAGGCGTCGATGCGTTCCTCATCGTTGGACACCAAAGTGGCGAACTCCACCGAACACTGACGGGCCAAAACTGCTGGTGCCGATCTTGGAGATGCCAGTGCCAGTGCAGAAGAGTGGGGAGGCAGTGTAGGAGTGCGTGGCATAGCCGGTGGTGGTGGACTCGCTGGTGGCGGAGGTGGTGGAGGGCTCACCGAAGCTGATGGCGAGCCGGTTGCCGAGGAGGACGAGCTCGGTGATGATGAGCTGCTAGCTCCCCCGGCTACCTCTAGGTGGATGTAGTTGACGATGAAGTCCCTGAGGGTCAAAGCTAAGCCATCGTCCACCGCCTTGTCCCAGGTCCAGCCTCGCCCTTCGTCGAACACGATGTCACGGGAGATGCGGACGCGCTGTGTCGCAGGGTCGAGGATGCGGTAGGCCTTGGCACCCTCCGTGTAACCGATGAACACTCCTGGAGTGCTTCGGTCATTGAGCTTGCCGACATGAGTGAGCTCCTTGGCGAACGCCAGACAGCCAAAGACGCGGAGGTGGCTCACCACCGGCTTGCACCCATGCCAGGCCTCGTACAGTACCTTGCCATCAAGTGCCTTGGTGGGTGAGCGGTTGAGAAGATGGATGGCAGTCATCATCGCCTCCCCCTATTAGATCATCGGCATCCCTCTCTGCTTGAGGGCGCGGGCGGTGGCGACCACCGTCTGGTTGTGGCACTCGACGATGCCGTTCTGCTGCGGGGTGTACAACACGGTGAAGTGACGCTTGATCCCCTCATCGGCATAGTACGTCACGAACTCAGCCGCTGTGAACTCACCTCCGTTATCCGTGCGCAACACCTGAAGCTTGCGGCCGCACTCCTTCTCCGCAATAGCATGGTGGTGCTTGATGGTGTCCATGGCTGCCCCCTTGGTGTCGAGGAGGACAGCTCACATGTAGCGGGACACATCCTCGACGAGGAGGAGGAAATAGCGCCGTCCTTTAGGTGTAGCCGGTGTCACGGGGCCGCAAAGGTCGCCATGCATGAGCTCCAGCTTCCCCTAGGTGTGAAAACTAGCGGGGAAAGGGAAGCCTTCGCTGCTTGGTGAGGACGTAGATGTCGCAGAACTGCTCCACGTGGTCGACGCACGACATGCCCTGCACCATCTCCTTGTTGCCGAGCTACTTCAGGGCCTCAAAGTTGAGGTGCCCAAATTGCTCATGCCACCACAAGGCTTCATCGTCCCTTCGAGCTGCAAGACAAAAAGGTTGCGCCACCTGTATGTGAAGAATGTAGAGGCGGTTGCTCCCCCTGTTCACCTTGGCGAGGTGGGGATCCCAAATGTGAAGGACGCTGTCCTGGATCTCCACGCGCGAGCCGTTCTCATCCAGCTGTCCCAAGCTGATGATGGAGTTCCTCAGCACGGGGATGTAGTAGACACTGGTGAGCAGCCGGTGCTCGCCGTTTTTGGCGATGAAGATGACAGAGCCGGCGCCCTTGATCTCCATGGTGGAGGCATCCCCAAACTTGATAGTGTGGGAATATGAGCTAATCATGTAGATGATGATATTCTGATTGTATCCATAATTGATAAAGTGTTCATTGAATATCCATTATAGACAACTTGTATTGATTGGCAATTATGTGAATTGTTTATGAAACTCAATTACTTGAATGATTATTCTAAAGTTGTCCCTGGTCGGCGTTCTTGTGAGAACACACTTGAATATTAGACCAGCACATGTATTAGCTGATGGCTATGTTTCACAAGTCATGGACATGGAGATGTCAAACTAATAATGTGGGCACATGTGAGACATGTAGGCTGGACTGACCCGACATGAGAAAGTCTCTATTCGCGTCATGTACATTATGTCCTTAGACCTGAGATTGTGGTATGTACTCAAGATGTGAAACGGCCTACTTAGGGACTATCAAACGCTACTCCGTAATTGGGTAGTTATAAAGGTGGTCTTCGGGTGGTCGGGAAGCATGCTATGAGGCACAGACAATCAAGATGGAATTTGCCCGTCTCTTCGTGAGAGAGATATCACTAGATCACTCAAGTGATTGGATCAACAAATGCATGGCCGTGCTTGGGTTAAGTGTTAACCCATGAGTTGAACCATATATCGAGTGACAAAGGCAATAACTTGTATGTGGTCATAGTGGTTCGTCTGATATGATCTTTGCGTGCACATAGGAGTTGGCACGCCTTGCTAGAGGCTGCTATCAACTATTGGGCGAGTAGGAGTACTCGGCCCATGTCAATGTGTGCGTGAACCCATAGGGTCGCACGCTAAAGGGCTGGAAGCCTAATTCGGGTTGGACCCGAATTAGACAAGGCTTAGGGTTACTAATGGGCCTCCAACTCGTGAGCTCATTGGGGACGCCTATATAAGCAAGGGGTAGGGGCGCGGTCAGGGTTACCCTGCCTTTGATAGCCACCGTCGCCCTCCCCACGCTTGCGCATTCTGCTCCTCGTGGACCTAGCAGTCCAGAGGCGCATCGCTTCCTCCCTACACGTGTGGGATTCCTCGGAGGTGCTGCATTTGGAGCACTGGGATGAACCACGCAAGGGGATTGACGTGACGGATGACCACGCAACTGCACTGCATGCTGCAACGCGTACGACTACATCGAGTCATCTTCTGCTGCATCCGTGCATCTAGTGGTAATCCTATGACCTATAAATAACAGTAGATCTTGGTTTATGGGGCAGAAAAGTTTTGTTTTCTGGTTAGTGTAGCACCCTCACAACCCTTCAGTGGTATCAGAGCCGTAGCTGTTCGTTATAGGTTCAGTTTATGGCATATAGATGATATGCAGAGATAGTAGATGCGATCTACTAGTCTTGGTTGCACGGTTTGATTAGATCAATTTGTGTAACGGGATGGTAGAGGGAAACTCAATCTATTTTTGTGCTCTTGATGCGTGGCCGTGTAACGATCTACTCATACCGGTCGGTTTAATCCGCGACCTGAGTTAAGTGATACACGTAAGACCATACATGTTGGGCATAGATCAATGGGATTGATCAAATGAAAATAGAGGGACTCCGAATGGTTCAGATTCAGGTTGATGAGATCAATCTGATGAGATTTTCATAGCGATTTCATAGATGCAATCTGTGTAATCCGGTTTGATCATAGCAATTTCATAGATCAATGGGATTGATCAAATGAAAATAGAGGGACCGCCGTTGCTACCTGTCATAGCGCATAGAATCGTTCTACGCCTAACTTGTTTTTGCAGGGTATGAAGTGATTGGTATGGCCTATGTGTATGTATATAATTCATTCATGGCCTGCGTGTCATGTAAGCAACATGGCTGGAGCCATATGTGTTGCCATTTGATGTATTGGCCTGTGCGCCGTCTTGTGATCTTGCGACTATGTAATTAGTATAGTTTGCGGCAAGATAGTTCTTGGAGGACTTATCACAAGAAGGATGGCACACATGGATCGTGGAGAAGGAGATCACCATGATGGGCAAGATGATGGAGATGGAGATCACCATTCATTAAAGGGCCATACCATGTCACTATGTGTGAATGTGATTTTCATTATTTGTTCTACTTTTATTGATTGCTATTATGTTTTGTCTACATGAGTGAAGTAGAACGATCCCTCAGCAATGTTTAAGTTGAATGCTTCCCCAAACCTTGCACTGTCATAAGTCTTGTACAATCGATGGTGGGTCTATGAAATTAGGATGCCACTGGTTTTCCTCGACTAGGCAGGTTTGTATCGGATACTTACTGCAAGAAGGTTTGGTTACTTAAACAAGGTCATCCTAACGGTTAGGGATCTTGAAGCATGGAAAGGTTGAGTGCTCGGCATGGGGATGCTAGCCCAACAACAAGAGTCATATGAGATATAATTAGCAAGGTGTTGCTTACCGATCTACCATACCGACCAGCGGTGATGCTAAAGCTCACTGGTCGGGATGTTAGTTGTGGGTCTTGCTTACCGATCTACCATACCGACCAGCGGTGATGCTAAAGCTCACTGGTCGGGATGTTAGTTGTGGGTCTTGAATCACTAAGTATCAATTGAGAGATATTGATTTTAGTGGGAGTATATTCTATTTGATATAATTTACTCCTTCATGGATACATTGTCTTAGTATTTTGCATTACTTTTGTAGTAGATGGCCGCTCGCAATCAACCATTTTCTTTGCGTACAATTCTTGAGAAAGATAAGTTGAATGGAACAAATTATGCAGATTGGATCCACAACCTGAGAATTGTTCTCAGGGCTGAGAAAAAGGAAGAAATTCTATACACCCCATTACCAGATGAGCCTAATGAAAATGTACCTGCTGCTGAAAGAACCGCTTACAAGAAAGCATGTGATGCTGATCTTGAAGTGAGTTGCCTTATGCTTGCTTCAATGGAATCTGATCTGCAGATGCATTTCGATAACAATCACTTAGCGAATGATATGATCGTGGCACTTGAGGAGATGTTCCGCACGTAGGCCAGGACTGAAAGGTTCAATGTCTCTAAGGCGCTTGTGGAAACCAAGCTTGCATAGAGCGCAATAGTAGGACCACATGTAATCAAGATGGTTGATTACACTCAAAGGTTGGAGAAGCTAGGCTTCCCAATCGGCCAAGAGTTGGCTACTGATTTTATCCTCTCGTCTCTTCCGCCCAGCTATGGAAACTTCATCTCGAACTACCATATGCATGGGGCGAAGAGAGGCTTGAGTGAACTGTATGGTATGCTAAAAACTGCAGAAGCCGACATCAAGAAAGGTGCCGGCAGTAGCCAAGTGTTGGTGGTCCAGAATAGACCTCGGTTCAAGAGGAAGGGCAGGAAGGGCAAGGCTAAAGATGAGATCTTTAAGCTAAACCCATCTATTGCTAAGGCTAGACCATCTGCAAATTCTGATTGCTTTTATTGTAAGGGGAAAGGTAACTGGAAAAGGAATTGCAAGGAGTACCTGGCGTCCTTAGAGAAGGATGGCGGCGGTAAAGGTGTTACTACTACTTGTACCCTTGTTGTTCATGTTACGGACATTTTTCTCGCTAACTCATATATCAATTCCTGGGTATTTGATACCAGATCGGTTGCTCATATTTGCAATACGATGCAGGGAATGATAAGAAGTAGAAGCGTGGAAAAGGGAGAGGTTGACTTCCGCGTGGGAAATAATGCAAGAGTTGCTGCGTTGAAGGTCAGAATGATGCAACTTCACCTGTCATCAGGATTTATCAGGGAATTGAATAATTGTTATTTTATTCCTAGCTTAAGTCGAAACATTGTATCACTTTCATGTTTGATGAAGGATGGTTATTCTTTTGCGAGTAAAGATAATGGTTGTGTGATCTCCAAGAATGACATGTTTGTGCCTTTTGCATCCATTGTGAATTGGTTATTTATTTTAAATCTTAATAATGCACCTGTCTGTAATATTAGTGCTAAACGGCCTTGGCTTAATGAGTTAAGTCCTACCTATATGTGGCATTGTTGCTTGGGTCATATAAGTGAGAATCGCATGAAGAGGCTCCATGATGATGGTCTTCTAACTTTGTTTGATTTTGAATCATACAAGACATGTGAGTCTTGCATGCTAGGCAAGATGACCAAGGCGCCATTCAAAGGATTTCCTGAGAGGGCGTCTAATTTGTTGGAACTTGTACAAACTGATGTATGTAGACCAATGAGCACAATAGCTAGAGGCGGATTTCAATACTTCATAACTTTTATTGATGACTTTAGTAGATATGGATATGTCTACCTGATGAAGCATAAGTCTAAAACATTTGAAAAGTTCAAAGAATTTTAGAATGAAGTAGAGAGTCAACATGGCAAGAAGATCAAGGCCTTGTGATCTAATCGTGGAGGCGAATATCTAAGTCACGAGTTTAGCAATCATCTTAAGAGTTGTGAAATTATTCCACAGCTTACGCCACCCGGAACGCCTCAGAGAAATAGCGTGTCTGAGCGACATAATTGGACCTTGTTGGACATGGTTCGGTCTATGATGAGCCAGTCAGATCTACCTTTATCATTTTGGGGATACGCTCTAGAAACAGCCACTTTCACATTGAATAGGGTACCATCTAAGTCCGTAGTTAAGACACCATATGAGATGTGGACTAGTAAGAGTCCTAGTTTGTCTTTTCTGAAAATTTGGGGTTATGAAGTTTATGTCAAAACAACTTATATCAGATAAACTAACACCCAAATCGGACAAGTGCTTTTTCATGGGATATCCAAAGGAAACTTTAGGGTATTATGTCTATAACCGGTTAGAGGGCAAAGTGTTTGTTACTCAAAACGGTGTTTTCTTAGAGAAAGAGTTTCTCAAAAGAGAAGAATAGACAAAAGGTGTATCTTGAAGTAGTTCAAGATGAGCCAGTAGGGACTGACTCTACGAGTGATGCTATTGTAGCAGAGCAAGTTGAGACACCCGTGGCAGTGGAGACACCACCACAACCACGAAGATCAGCAAGACTTCGTGCATTGCGTGGGGATTTGTTATTGTTAGACGATGATAAACCTACGGATTATGTGGAAGCTATGATGGATACAGATTCCGAGAAATGGCAAAGTGCCATGAGATCCGAGAGATTCCATGGGAGACAATCAAGTTTGAAACTTGGTAGACCCGCCTGATGGAGTTAGACCTATTGAGTGTAAATGGATCTTTAAGAAGAAGAAGGATATGGACGAAAATTTTCACGTCTATAAAGCTTGGCTTGTCGCAAAGGGTTTTCGGCAAGTTCAAGGGGTTGACTACGACGAGACATTCTCGCCGGTAGCGATGCTTAAATCTATCCAGATCATTCTAGCAATTGTTGTATATTTTGATTATGAGATATGGCAGATGGATGTTAAAACAGCCTTTCTAAATGGGTATTAGAAGAGGACATGTATATGATACAGCCCGAAGGCTTTGTTGATCCTAAAAATGCTAGAAAAATATGCAAGCTTAAGAAATCTATTTATGGGTTAAAGCAAACATCTTGGAGTTGGAATCTTCATTTTGATGAGTTCATCAAAGAGTTTGGCTTCCGTCAGAATAAAGAAGAACCTTGTATTTACAAGAAGGAAAGTGGGAGCGCTGTTGTGTTTTTGATCTTGTATGTGGATGACATATTACTGATCGAGAATGACATTCCTATGTTGCAATCTGTAAAGACTTCACTGAATAATAGTTTTTCTATGAAGGATTTAGGAGAAGCAACTTACATCTTGGGCATTAAGATCTATAGAGATAGGTCAAGAAGGCTGATAGGATTAAGCCAGGATACTTACATTGACAAGATGTTGAAGAGGTTCAACATGGAACAGTCCAAGAAAGGGTTCTTGCCTGTGTCACATGGTGTGCACTACAGTGATAAGCAGTGTCCTTCCACTGATGCTAAGTGCAAGCGCATGAGTAAGGTTCCATACACTTCGACAGTTGGTTCCATCATGTACGCCATTATATGTACTCATCCAGATGTAACCTATGCTCTAAGTGTTGTGAGCAGGTATCAAGCCAATCCTGGTGAGAGTCACTAGACATTGGTTAAAAACATTCTTAAGTACTTACGAAGGACTAAGGATGTGTTCCTAATCTATGGAGGTGAAGAGCTCATTGTAAACAGTTACACCGATGCTAGCTTCCAAACCGACAGGGATGATTCACTATCTCAATCAGGTTTTGTGTTCACAATAAATGGTGGTGCAGTTAGTTGGAAAAGTTCCAAGAAGGAGACGGTGTTTGATTCTATAGTAGAAGCCGAGTACATTACAGCTTCTAGCGCTGCAAAGGAAGGTGTTTGGATGAGGAGGTTCCTCATTGAGCTTGGTGTGTTTTCAAATGCGTCGGGCCCATTAAATTTACATTGTGATAACAATGGGACGACTGCACAGGCTAAGCAGCCTAGGGATCACCAGAAGAACAAACATGTACTCTGGAAGTTTCATCTCATTCGAGAGTTTGTGAAATGAGAAGAGATCAAATTGTGCAAAATACATACAAATTTGAATGTAGCAGATCCTTTGACAAAGGCTCTTCCACAGCCTAAGCATGAGGCGCACATGAGGTCTATGGGGATTAGACATCTAAGAGATTAACTCTAGTGCAAGTGGGAGACTGTTGGGAATATGCCCTAGAGCTAATCATGTAGATGATGATATTCCAATTGTATCCATGATTGATAAAGTGTTCATTGAATATCCATTATAGACAACTTGTATTGATTAGCAATTATGTGAATTATTTGTGGAACTCAATTACTTGAATGGTTATTCTAAAGTTGTCCCTGGTCGATGTTCTTGTGAGAACACACTTGAATATTAGACCAGCACATGTATTAGTTGATGGCTATGTTTCACAAGTCATGGACATGGAGATGTCAAACTAATAATGTGGGCACATGTGAGACATGTAGGCTGGACTGACCCGTCATGAGAAAGTCTTTATTCCTGTCATGTACGTTATGTCCTTAGACCTGAGATTATGGTATGTACTCAAGATGTGAAACGGCCTACTTAGGGACTATCAAACGCTGCTCCGTAACTGGGTAGTTATAAAGGTGGTCTTTGGGTGGTCGGGAAGCATGCTATGAGGCATAGACAATCAAGATGGAATTTGCCCCTCTCTTCGTGAGAGAGATACCACTGGATCACTCAAGTGATTGGATCAAAAAATGCATGGCCATGCTTGGGTTAAGTGTTAACCCATGAGTTAAAACATATATCAAGTGGCAAAGGCAATAACTTGTATGTGGTCATAGTGGTTCGTCTGATATGATCTTTGCATGCACATAGGAGTTGGCACGCCTTGCTAGAGGGTGCTGTCAACTATTGGGCGAGTAGGAGTACTCGGCCCATGTCAATGTGTGCGTGAACCCATAGGGTCGCACGCTTAAGGGGCTGAAAGCCTAATTCGGGTTGGACCCGAATTAGACAAGGCTTAGGGTTACTAATGAGCTCATTGGGGACGCCTATATAAGCAAGGGGTAGGGGCGCGGTCAGGGTTCTGCCTTTGATAGCCACCGTCGCCCTCCCCACGCTCGCGCCTTCTGCTCCTCGCGGACCTAGCAGTCCAGAGGCGCATCGCTTCTTCCCTGCACGTGTGGGATTCCTCGGAGGTGCTGCATTTGGAGCACTGGGACGAACCGCGTGAGGGGATTAACGTGATGAACGACCACACAACTACACTGCATGCTGCAACGCGTACGACTACATCGAGTCATCTTCTGCTGCATCCGCGCATCTAGTGGTAATCCCGTGAACTGTAACTAACAGTAGAGGTTCATGGGATAGAAAAGTTTTGTCCTGTGTCATCTAGTGGTAATCCCGTGTCCTGGTTTATGGGACAGAAAAGTTTTGTTTTTTGGCTAGTGTAGCACCCTCACAACCCTTCAAATAGAGCCTCAAACGTCAGAGTCATGTGGTGGGTGGCGCCGGTGTCGAGGCACCACCCATCGATCTTGCTGCCGCTGCCGGACCTGCTGCTGAGGAGGGCATGTGCCTTGGGCTCATCGAGGTGGAGAAGAGCCGCTGTAGCCGGTGCTGCTGGAGGTAGCTTGGTGCTCGCATGTGCCATGAACAGAGCTAGTTGCTCCTTCTCTGCCTGCGCGACGTGGGCCTGGGCGCGTCATGGCTGTCTGCAGTCCCTGGCCTAATGGCCAGCACGACCACAGTTGTGGCAGGCGTCATCTTGTGCCAGCTTGGGCTTCTCAGCCGCGCCGCCCTAGGCACCTCCGCGGGCGCTGCCCTTGGCACGCCCTTGCGCCCCGGCCTGGGCGCCTTTGCATGGTTTGTGCGCTTGCCACGCTTGCGGCTGGCTGTAGCGAAAGAAGGCTCCCCTTCTTCTTGTCACCTTGGCTGACAGCCCACTACTCCCGGGTGAGAAGGAGCTTCCCACCAACGGTGGCAGGCCACGAGAAGGGTTGTGGCTCATCGCTGTCGACGACCTTGAGGCGACAGATCGCCTCCTCGATCGACATCGTGGAGAGGTCCAGCAGAGACTCGATTGAGCGAGCCATCTGCTTGTACTTCTCGGGGATGCAGCGGAAGAGCTTCTCGAAACCTCTCTCCTCACTGTAGGTGTCATCGCCAAACTGCACCAACTTCTCCAACAGACTGTTGAGACGGAGAGCAAAATCATCAACATCCTCACCTGGCTTGAAGGCCAGGTTCTCCCACTCCTTGCGAAGTTGCTGCAATGTGGACTTGTGGGCGCAATCATTGCCGATCTGTGCTGCAGTAATGGTGTCCAAAGCCTCCTTGGCAGTCCGCTTGCTGGTGAGCGAGAACTGCATCTCGATCGGTACTGCAGCGATGAGGGCATTTAGCGCCCGTCGATCCTGGTCGTAGTCGACATCGCCTTACCGAACTGCCTCCCACATGTGCAGCACCTGAAGTCTCACCTTCATCACCACAGCCCACTCAACATAGTTGGTCTTGGTGAGGGTAGGCCACCCAACACCGGGGCCAACGTCCCAAGCAATAGCCTGGTACCCGTGGTAGCCACGGTACCGGTCCGGGGAGAGAGCCATGCTGCCTACGATGGCCGTGCTCTTCCTCGACTTGTCCACCGTTGTGCCAGTTCTCGTACTCCACCTCCACCTCAAGCTGGGCAGCTCGCTGCTGCAGCCGCCGGGCCTCTAGTGCGAGGTCCTCGCCATGCGGATCGCGATCGCCACATCCGCTCGGAGCGCGGCCGTCATGCGCACGTCCACCGGGAGCGTCACCGGCACAGTCACGACCATTTAGGCTGCCGCCACAGCGCCTGTGCTCCTCTGGGTCGTCGCTGTCACGCCACCTCCTGGCGGGGTTGCCACTGCACCCATGGCACTATGCGACTGCCCACCACGTCGTCCGTTCATCCTTCACCATCCTAGCTGCGGCGGCCTCCACGTCGACGATGCCTGTGTCAGACACAGTGCCACTAGAGCTATCAGCGTGCAGGGACTTAAGCTCCACTGCGCCGTAGCTACAGCGTTTGCCGTTTCCGCTGCCGCTGCCTCCTCCTCCGCCCTTGTTGCTGCCAGCTCCACCGTCGCTAGCCTTGCTCTCCGGGCCAGTGCTGCAGCGAGATCTGCTGCTGCTTGCTCGGGCTCTTCTGCCATAGTGAGCTCAGCATGCTACCGATGTCACACGCTCAAGTTAAGCGAGTGCTGAGACGCACCTGCGGACATGAGGAATCTCCGGGCTGCTGTGTGGGGAGGAGAGGGCCTTCGATGAACTGCTTCTGCTCGTCTCTGCTAGGGAAAGGGATTGGACAAGAGCTGCTGGCAGAGAGCTTTGGGGAATTGAGCAAGAGATGCTCAGGCTACAGGATAGTACGGCTCCGATGTCACTTGTCAGTCTCTGGATCCTTGCTCTAGGTGTGAGCAGGATCCTTACTCTCATCGAGAGTATAGCACAGAGAACTCAGAGTTGAGGCAATTTTTTGGGTTTATTTCTCACACAATGCTATGCCAACCTGAGGGGTTGGGGATACAAATTTATAGGCTGCTAACCAGCCAAGCATATGCTAAGATGCTAGTCTAAGATGATGTTCTAGATGCTAGTCAAGATGTTATACTAAGATGCTCCTAAGATGCTTGTTCTAAGATGCTAACTGTTGTCCTAAAAGCAGTCAAAGATGCTGGACACAAGGACACAAGGACCATGTGCTGCATACTGCAGCCCACACATAAAGACTTATCCATCAGGTACTAGAGGGAGTAGAGGAACGAGGATAGTATGGCCGGGAGTCATCAAAGGTGACATCCCGAGAAATCCTCATCCGACGAGCAACAGGGTCATAGCAGCGATAACCCTTATGTTTCGTACTGTACCCAAGAAAAACACACTCAACAGACTGAGTAGTGAGTTCGGTGCGCTCACGAGGTGGAAGAAGGACGTAGCAGACACACCCAAAACATGAAGATGGCAATAGGAAGGAGGGGTGCCAAAAAGATGCTCATAGGGAGTGTGTAACAACCCTAGAAATCCGGATATCAAAAATACGGGCTTTCAAAAATTTTTCTAAAGTTTACCAGTGTATGGTGGATGTCATGTAGGAAACCCGCCAATAGATGCACAAATAGCACCCGACGTTAGCCCGAGCATTGCATTTAAATAACCAGAGTTTGATTCGCCTCTTATTCGATTTTATGTGATGTTAATAAAATCGAATAACCTTTAATGTATGTATATACAAATGCCTGCTATCGAGACCCCCCCCCGCGCTGGTCCAGCCTAGCCGCGCGCTCGACCGCCGACGCACGCGCTCGCTCGCGCACGCACGCGCATGCACGCCGGCCTACCTGCCCGAGCTCGAGGCCCCGACCGGCCTACCTCGAGCGTCGGCCCAGTCGCGCTCGAGCGTCGCGCCACGCGCTGCCGCGCCCCGTCGATCGCTTGCGCGCGCGCTCGCCCGTCCGCCGACCGCCGGCCCAACAATGTGGCCCACCAACTGCCACCGGTTGCGCCCGTGCCTCTGCCCTTTCTCTGGCTGACGCGTGGGACCGACCTGTCAGCTTCCACCTTTTACCACTTCTGGTCGACCGCGCGTCGTGTCCGTCGCACCATTTTTGTGCACCGCGTGCCTCCGCCATCCGCCCGAGTACGGCCGCGTCCCGCGCCGTCCATCTAATCGCCTGCTTGCACCGCGCTTCACCGAAACCTAACCCTAATCGTGGCCGCGCACAGCCGCCCGATGGGCATCTTCTGCCTCCGCCGTCCATGGCCGGCCACCGTGCCTATTTAAAGAGGAGCACCCTGGCCTCTAGGGTTTCCCCATCGCCCCGTCGTCTTGTGGAGACCCGGCGCCAGATCAGTCGAGCGAGAGAGAGAAGGAGGGAGGAGCAGGAAGGAGGTGGAGCTAGAGCGCTGCTGCCGCCGCCGCCGTCCGCGCGCTGAGGAGGACCTGGGAGCGCCGCATAACCGCCTCGACGCCCCGGCTTCGCCTCCCCTACACCGAGCCGCCACCAAGCCCGCGTCACCTGCCTCGACCGTCGCTATGCGGGTAAGCATCCCTGCCCTCGCCCTGCTCGGCCATGGCCGTTACCAGTACATCGTCGACGTTCTCGCTCCCCTATCGCTGTTTCTTTCCTTACTGCGACCGATAGCTTCGCCGTAGTCTAGAGCACGTTTTTGGCAACCTCTAGGAGCCGGCACGGGCCACAGTTGGAGCCACGCACTTTTGCAGCTCCGGCCTCCCCGGACTCTGGCCGCCGGAGCGTCCGCCGTGGCCGCCGAGCCGCGCATGCCCGCCGTGCCTCGACTAGCCCCGGTAGCTAGCTCATGGAGATCCCAGCTTCTCCAATTGAAAGGCAAGAAGGAAGATGGAGACCAACGCCCGGCTTCGCCCGCGAATTTAGCCTCGCCGCCGCCGCGCCTCGCTGACCGCCACCGGCCTGAGGGTCGATTTCCCCAAGTTCGAGCACCTAGCCGGCCAGCCACGTAGCTCAGCTAATGAGCCGACATTCGTCGAGAGTCCACCCGACGAGTCGAGGGTCCACCCGACGAGTCGAGGGTCCGTCCGACATTCGTCGAGGGTCCGCCCGACGAGTTGAGAATCCGTCCAACGAAGTCGAGGGTCCGCCCGACATTCGTCGAGGGTCCGCACGACGAGTTGAGGGTCCGCCCGATGAAGTCGAGGGTCCGTCCGACATTCGTCGAGGGTCTGCCCGACGAAGTCGAGGGCCCGCACGATGAAGTCAAGGGCCCGCACGACGAAGTCGAGGTTCCGCCCGACGAGTTGAGGGCCTGGCTCTAATCGAGGTCCTGGCCCGACTCGAGGATCCGACTCGAGGCCATAGGGTCGAGTCTCACCGGATAACTGTTCTCGAGGGCTGCCCCTTTCGTGCAAACAAAGTCCGTCTTCGAGGGCATGCTCGTTCACCGGGCGAGGCTTCGTTCTCGAGGCCAGTCCGTTCGCCCGAGCGAGCTCCGTCCTCAAGGGGTCGTCCGGATCGCACCCTCGAGTGCACAGTGGCCGACCCAACCTGGCCCCACTTGTCAGTGACCAGATCCAGCCCTGTCCAGACCTTTCGAGGCTCGGTCAAGACCCGTCAGCGTTGACCGTTGACCTGGCCCCACTTGTCAGTGACCAGATCCGTGGTCCCCACCTGTCAGCCACTAACTAGACCCGTCGACACTGACGTCAGCATAACGTCAGCATGACGTCATCTAGCCCAGACCCGCGTCAGTGCTGACGTCATCTCAGCCCCGGCTGCACTGTTCCTGCACGCCACGCGGCCCAATCAGGAGTTGCCACGTGTCAGCACCAGGTTAATCTGCCCTTTTTCTTTTTCTGAAAATAGAATAAACTTCAGAAATTCATAACTTCTTCATACAAACTCCGAAAAATATGAACCAAATGTCCAAATTTTCATAAAAATAAGCTCTACGTCATAGGCTTGTGTATGAGTGCATTTGGAGTTATTAAATTTTATTGCTTCTTTGTGTTGACTCTATAGGAGCCGCTAACGCGGCTATTATGTCTCGTTTCAGAGGAGGATCAGCTTGAGGAGGACGACTATGAGTACGAGGAGGAGCTCGGTGATGACTTCACAGGTGCCACACCCCACCCAACCTCGTAGATCCTATTACGCATGGCATAATATCTAGTTGCTAGTGCTTTAATTATGAATATCACCTGATGATAGGTTGCATGGTAGAATTGCCTGATGAGCCTTTACCTTGTCGCAACCTTACTCCTGCACACCTGCTGATAGGCTAGAAGCTTGCTTATTTCACTTATGATGCTTTACTTCTACTACGCTTATATCTGTGTGATGATGATGTGTGGTGGAGAGTATGGTCATATGGTTAAGGCACGTGGTGCCACTTTACTCGGGGAGAGTGCTGCGTGCGTCATGGGTGTGTGGTGAGGGTTGAGTCGATCGGACAGGATTCTACGACGAGCCATGTGGGCGAGTCTTGCCGGGGAATGTGTTCTGGGCATTCCCGTGTGAGGTGCTTGTGGCGGGCACATTGTGATGCATAAGGAGATCCCGGGGGTGAGAACCTTCGTGGAGCGAAGCCCCGGGAAGGAGGTGCTGTTGTAGCACGGACTGTTGTAGTCCCAAAAGAGAAGATAATCCTGTCTGATCCCACCTAGGACCTGATATCTCTTACGGACCGGAACCTTGGGACTTACGTGCTCACCACTCGCTCTTGTATGGACGGGAGACGGATGTCTGACTAGCTAGGACGGTGCCACTACTACTAGGTTGTTAGCAGAAAGTGTCGGGAGGTACGGGCGTGGAGACCCACACCCTCCTTAGACAGCATAGTGACCACGGGGGCCCGGTACTATGTCTCACAGTCTCAGTGTGCCGGTGGTACCTAACCGGGATGTCCCAGTACTGAGTGGTAGGGTGGCATCGCACCGGTTAGAAAGCAGCCGAAATCAGCTTAGGCGGGGCACCGCCGATGATAGTGATCTTGTGGTTACGGGAGTACACGCTCTGCAGAGTTTATGAATCTATATATAGTCCGCGAGCCACTGGTATGGCTCTTTTCTAAGACCCACGCTTCTCGGGAGTAGTGAGAGGAGTCCTTCTATTTCTCCCCTGGTGTTACCCTTCCGGCTGTGAGCCGCTGAGACAGGCTCCGAGAGGGAGTTGGACCTGTCGACTGAGTGCGAGAGGGTGAGATGTGTGTGATGGAGTTAGAATGGGTTTGGATGTGTGGATGAGATGGATAAAAATTTGATGAATTATATTATATAATATTGGTCACTGTTTGCATAGGAAACTACAGCCACATATTAGGTCGATTTGATTATATCCTTTGTATCCCACCAAATACTACATAGCAAAAGCAAAGCATAGGGTGGGAGATGTGGCCAGTACAAACCGTACTGAAAATTATTTGGCAGGTGAGCCCGACTACGACTATGACGATGAGGAGGAGTAGACGTCTCGTTCCTACGCTCAGGCTTCTTTTTGGAGATTTTATTGTACTTCCGCCTTCCGCAGCTGCCCCAGAAGCTGCTGCTACTCTGATGATCCCGCCAGTGTGGCGATGAACTATTTATGTAATCCCTTCTAATTGTATTCTTTTGTTCGATGTATGGATCCTGTATCGACTATTGTGAGATATTGAGATGGTTTGATGCTTCAAACTATTATATTATCCGCCATTCTGTGTATTTTGCCTTCGTGGAAAATTGAGGATGTTTCAGAGTGCAACCCTGAAGATCAGTAGAGAGCTGGCGATTTATGAGAAAAACAACTGTAGAAACTGCTTCGGCCCAAAAATGAGGAGCAAGTGCAGAAGAGATCAGAAGAGCACGAGCTGTCTCAAGAATGTGACGATGCTTTCGCTCAGCAACAACATTCTGAGCATGAGCACCAGGACATGAAAACGGGCAAGAGTACCTTGCTCAGCAAGATAGGAGCGATGAGCAATGGAGATATACTCACCAGTAGAATCAGCACGAAAAACTCGAATGAAGAGCTATACTGAGTGCGGATCATGGTGGCAAACTGCTAGTAAATAGAGAAAAAATGACAACGACAAGACATCAAATAAATCCAAGTAAATCTCGAGTAGTCACAAATGAATAGAACATAGTATGATTGACCACCTTTTGAAACGAAAGGTGCAGGATCCCATACATCAAAGTGAACAAGATCAAAAGGTTTCTGGGACTTAGACTCACTAGAAGGGTAAGGTAATTGCAACTGTTTGCCAAGTTTACAACCCATACAATGAAGAGTAGTGTCACCAAAAACAGGGCCTAGAACACCACTACCAACAAGAGAGGACAATCTAGAACCAGAGAGGTGGCCAATGTGACGATGCTACTGCACAAAAGAAGTAGTAGATGAAGTAGTTGTTGCGGATGCTGGGAAACTAGGTGATGCAGGAGGTGAAGCAGGTGAAGGAAGACGCAACCAATCAAGCTCTCATAGGCGTTGTGAATCATAACGCCTAGGCCCAGTTCCCACCAAAAGGCCCGTACGGCGATCTTGAACACAACAAGAATCACACTCAAGGATTATGCGACAACCATGGTTAGTGATTTGACCCGCAGACAATAGTTGCATGGTGATTTTGGGTACATGGGATACAGTAGGAACATCAAAAGAAGTGGTCGAAAGAACACCTCTCCCAATAACAGGAAGTGAAGTGTTGCGAACAAATATAGGTGGATCAGGGGAAGACATAGACGACAAGTGTCTTGAATGGGGCGTCATATGAAAAGAAGCACCAGAGTCAAAAAACCATGGGGATGATATATTTGACGAAGGAGGAGCAGAACTAGAAGCCTGAGCAGTAGTCCCATGAGCGGAGGCCTGAGCTACAGTAGTAAGGTGGGCCTAAGCTACAGTAGTAAGGTGACGGAACATGGCGAGAACCTCCCGCTCCGCTACAGACAAAGAATGGGTGCCCTGCAAAGCAGAGGAACCACCAGAGCCCTGAAAGAAGCGCCTGCCATGACGTCCCAGTCATTCGTGCTGCTTCTTACGACAATGCTGCTTCTCATGGCTGTAGAGTTTGCAATGGCCACACTGAACAGAACGCCCAGAGGAAGGCAAGGAGGCCATGAAAAGAGATAGGTTCTGTCTTTTTTTTTACTATGGATAACTGAAGAGTGGAGAAGGGGAAACACAAAGGAGCAACAGCGGGAGGCAGGGGAAGGTTGAAGGAGTCGTGGGTGCCGCACGAAGGAGCAAAGGGCCGGCGCGGAGGGGCGCAGGCGACCGGGGCAGGCACGGTGGCTCGCTAGGCGGCACATGTGACCGCAGGCAGAGCAGGGCCCGGCTCGCACGAACGTAGGCACGAACGTAGCGCGAAACGCGCGAAACAGGGCGAGCGCGCGCACGGAAGAGAGCGAACACGGGGCCGCGCGAGCCGCGCGTGAAGAGAGGGACGCGGATGCGGAGCTGGCACGGCGGCGGCGCCGTGAATCGCGGATCGGCCGATGGTTCAGGTGAGACCGAAACCTAGCTTGATACAATGTTAGAATAGCTGGGCGAATCGGATTCCATTGCTAGACCCCAGAGGGGCAATATACATGTGAGTACATATATGCAAAGGAACCCTCCAAGTAGAGCGAAAACAGAGAAAACATCTATACATCTAACAGGTGTCATGTCGGTACTTATTGATACTTCCTCTGTTCTAAATTATCAGTCTCTTTAACTTTTTTTTATGCATCCATTTTGCTATGCATCTAGAATAATAATATGTCTGGATATATAACAAGATAAACCAAAAAAAATCAAAGCGATTTGTAGTTTGAAACAGAGGGAGTATCTTTTATCAAAAAGATACCGGCACCGATCACCATCGAGGTTACTAGCAAAAGCAGGCAGAATCGATCACATAGTGCCCTCAAAGAATATGCAGGCTCGGACGCAGGTTGGGAAGCTGTACTGCCTTCCTTCAGGCTTCAGATCTGAAGAGCCGCGGTTATTTCCGAATTCCGATACGGACTGGACAGCACAGCTATCCGAATTCAGAAATTAATTAATGTATATTGTCGTCCGTATTACCGATACACAGACCCATAGTAGCACGGAACTATTTGAGGAAATTAATTAATATATATAAATACACAGACCGCCATGAATCTCATGCTTAAGCACGGATTATGGTAACTTATGCCTTGTTTAGATTTTAGATTTCACCCTAAATTTTACTATGCAAAAAGAAAATTTCTCGTCACATTAAAATATTGACATATATATAGAATACTAAATATAGATAAAATAAAAAACTAATTACACAGTTTTATTGTATTTTACGAGACGAATATTTTAAACCTAATTAATTAATATTTGAATAATTATTATTAAATAAAAATAAAATTATTACAGTGTTTAACAGAATT
The DNA here is from genome assembly GCA_023333625.1 of Bothriochloa decipiens. Taxonomy (NCBI): domain Eukaryota; kingdom Viridiplantae; phylum Streptophyta; class Magnoliopsida; order Poales; family Poaceae; genus Bothriochloa; species Bothriochloa decipiens. Next base: position 909 of record JALGXP010000459.1, on the reverse strand, counting down.
TACTGTACAGTTAGTATACCAACTTTGATATCTAAACGAGAACTAGGCCTTAGTAGCAAAAGGCAGGCAGAATGGATCAGTAACCTGTCATCGAAGGAGGTGAAGGCTTGCACGCAGGTTTCGAGCGAAGCCGCTCCGTCCGGCCCCTTCCCTTCCCTTGCTTGAGATCCGGAGAAGAGAAGAATGGCGGCGCGCGGCGCTCGCCTTCGTCGTCGTTGACGGCTTGACGCGGAGAGGGGCGGAGAGCTAGCTCATCATAGCAGAAGATCCAAAAGGTCGACTGGCATATTGGCTAGCTGCAGTCTGCAGATACATGTCGACCGCAGAAGTCCACCAATCACCACGGCACCGTGGTCCAATCGAGTCATAGAGGAGTAAATTATGGAAGTGGGCCCGTGTGGAGGTTTTTTTTTTTTTGACAGGAATCCACTTCCGAGAGCCACAGTGGGTCGATACATCTACTCCTGACGTAGGCCATGATTATGGAAGTGGGCCATGTGACCAGCTGGGTCTAGCGAGTCCGCCCATTCGGTTCAGAACTGGCCTGACGAGCAGTCCATAAAAACAAAAAGCAAACAACACACATGAATAATTAAAAACTTCTCTACGTAATTTCCTTCTTCAAAATCAATGACTCACAGTATACCTATTACGGATACAACAGCTGAGATTAAAAGTGTGGTCCGGCTTCCCACTCCCCCTCCAGCCCTCAATCAAGCACACGATGGAAGAAAACCATCCGCGTTCGAAACCTGTCCTCGTCGAAAAAAAGAACATTTTGCCTATCCGGTGACTGCTGTTCTTTTGCCTATCCGGTGACTGCTGCAACGGAAAAATGAAAAAAAAAGGAAACCGGCAAGTGTTTCACCACGATCTCCGTGCCCGGGCACGCACTCGCCCGCCGCGCCG
>JALGXP010000458.1:0-32787 GCA_023333625.1 Bothriochloa decipiens | reverse complement strand
CGAACCTGTGGATCCACTTGTGTCACTCATTCCAGGCCTGGGTTCAAGTCCCTAGCTGAACCAATCCTTCAATTATTTTATCATTATTTTATTGTAAAATGAAAAAGAGATACCAATGTTTGCTAGTTGCTATACACACCATGGGCATGGGGTGTAACGGCATACATATTACATCAATGGGAATGTACAGAAAAGTAACTATTCCCAAAAAGATTAGCATGTATTCCAAAACATATTGAGGTATTAGACTAAACCTTCGTAGGGTTCGTATTGGAACAGTATATCTAACTGAAGGAAAGGGCTGCATTCAGTAACCTGCCACGAGCCACTCGTAGATGTGTTCACAGCTTCCAAAGCATTTAACTGCATCCAAAAGAGGAGCAGTAGTGTTTGGGTCAGAAAGCTCATCAGTGGTGAACCGTTTCATGGTATCCTTTCTTTTTAAGATGCCTTTCAAGACTACCCAATCCAAAGAGAGCCATTTTTTTTGGTTGAGCGTCTGAAATTTCCAAAAACTCCCATAAATAAAATCCATGTGCTGTGGGGATTTTTTCTTGCCTATCTGACATGAGTGTCAACAGCCAGTCAATAGCATGGGCACATTGATTTTAATTATGAATATCTCTTTCTCAGAGGCCACCAGAAGACTACACAAGATCAACTGTTCCAATGTCAGATGTGATGAGTTTTAGAAACAAAAAGACAGACAGACAGATAGAACATGACAGGAGCAATTGAGTTGAGAACTTTCTACTGCTGTAACACGCCACTTAAAAATTCTACAGTTCAGCAGTCTATGGCTACAAGAAAAGTAAATGTGAATATTGGCTGGTAATATGGAATTATTCCAATGTGGAAATAATGATGCTTTATTAAATAGAAACAATGACATAAGAGAAGAATATTTCAGGGTTTAGTGTCTTTACTTCACATGTACAATGAATTATTTCAGGAAACCATGCTTCAATTACAATGTTGGCAGGAAAAAATGGGTTTTGCTATGGTAGATCCAAATGAATACTTCAAGTTTTCATTTGGATATGCGTTTTATCCATTATTTTAAAGTCCACTCCTCTATTCCAAGATAAATTAAAGAGCATCTCGCTTATCTAATTGGTCGCTCAAAGTAAAAAATGTTGAAAGAACCAAACCCCCGGCAAAATGTTTACATTTACATGCAGGCACGAACAATAGTTAAACTAATTAAAAAAAGGTTACATAAAATTAAATAATCAACAATAGTCAACAAAGGGGTACCATTGCATTGCCTGGGAAATAATATTACCTAGTTATGTCCTTGGTGCCATCGAATACCATTTGACGCAAGTAATAACAATCCTCCGCAAGAAGTTCAACCCTTTTCACAACCCTATTATGTAATTAGAGGACCACCATTAGTTATATTAGTTTTTAGCAAATTAAGTGTCCAAGTGTGCTTGATGGAGCCATTAGAAAGCCAAATAAAGCATGCTAAGGGTCTGAACCTCTATATGCATCTTAGGTATGATGATGGTATATGGACATGGGTATTTCAAGTGATCGGTCTACGTACCTAGCTTTCTTCGGTGAATGACCTGATTCATTGAGTCAGTTCATCATTTGATCTAAGGTGGTCAATCTCCCTAGCTAGGGCATCTGGTCGAACCTAATCGATAGCTGGAGATGACCAAATAAACTGCATTGGACCCACCATGCCCATGTCACAAAAGGGATACATATACCTTCACAGATTTGGTGGTGTAATTTTTTTTTTGGGGGGGGGGGGGGGGGTGGGTGGGGTGTTGTTAGATATTGTAACCAAGATGTGTAGTGGTAATGGGTTATATGCGCATGATTCATCCACTGTAGAAGAAAAGAGCCATCTGTAGCAGTATTCCATTTTACAGAAGCAAACACCCCCATAGAAAGAAGTGTGTGACTATTCTTTTTGCAAAAGGTTCCTCGTAAATGTATGGTCCCTTAGCTAGCTACTACCTTGTACAGTCGGGATTAGACTTGGAAGCAATACCATGGGAAGTGATTCAGTATATATATACTCCTAGTTTAATTCAACAATATGCATGCTTTGTATATTAGGTTCTAATTAATAAAGAACAACGTTTTTCATCGGCATGGGATGTAAGAGGGTGAATCCGATGCATGGTCACATGTCCCTACCATGAGCAGGCATGCTAGACCGCGCCGGTTTTGTGTCTACAAACAGTAAATGAGGAAACAAAGAACATAGGGGAACAAGGAGAAAAAGATGATCAGTAAGCGAATGGATAGTTGTCCAAAGTCCAAACAGGAAATGAACAATGCATACTACTGTGGACCACATTGACCGTAATGCTGAAACAAACAGTGCAAAACATTGTTTGCTACAGTGGCTGAGGCACGGAATTCATTCTGTGTTGAGGGGATTATATTATTACCTGTAGGTCCTAACATCCCACAAGACAATTTGATGCACCTTCGATCCGGCTCTCATCATGATGCCAGCTAATATTGGAAGCGTTGGGTGGCAAGCAAGATTAGCAAGGTTCCACCCCAAGATTTCTGAGCGAAGTGTCTGAACTTGTTTCTTTGTCTGCAAATCACGTATCTAATTCGAAAAATAGAGTGGATGAGCATCACTATTAGATGAGTGGCTAGAAATTGCCCCCTGCATGTGAGATAATTAATACCACACACATGCCTTTGCATTGCACGAGGTGGTATGATAGTCATAAGAAAGAGAAGCCAGAAAGTCCCGATGACTGTCAGTGTAAATAGTAAGCCCGAACCCCTCGAATGTGGCGGTGGCATCCGGAGAATCAATATCTGAAACCTGAAATTTTGAAGCAGAAAAGATGCCTGTTGTGTAACTGATCACAATAAGAAAACACAATTAATTGGTTTGGTTGATCATTGTCCCTAACTGGTAATCACGACGGACCAACACATTATTTATTACAAAAAAAAATGAAGAAGCCAAACAAACCTTTATTACGTTGCCGAAACCAGTACTGACTAATATGCTAGTGTCCCTTGGGCCAACCATGAGACCATACACGGGACCATGTGTGTCGATTACCTGAGCGCATGTCCAGCCCTGACTCCAGTCCCAAAGCTTGATTGATTCATCCTTTGAAAAAACCGCCGTCAGCAACCACGTATGTTTTGGGTGAACAGCCAAAGCGGTCACTCCACCTTCGTCGCTGTGAGCTTCCAATTCCTTGACCTTGTCCTTGACAGCATGGGAAGTGTAGGCATAGACATGGACACACCCATTATCATCCCCTGTTGCGAACCAATGCTCTCCCTCGATAAATTTGATTGACCAAATCTCACTAGGATACTTGAATTCTTGTAAATATGCGACTTCAAACCATATGATTCTCTCCTGCTTATATAACAATGAAAATACCAAGAGCCCATGACGACCGTCGTTATAACCAGCCAAGGATATGATCGAGGTGTAGTACTAGAAGTCATACCTGCGTCTTGTAGTTCCAAATGGAAACATTCCTTTCTGAATGATAGGCCACCAACAACCTGTGTGGTGTGCACATCAAATTAATTAGAGTTCGTCCGTCAAAATCAATTCTAGTAGAATGTGAGTAAATTAATGGGCATTGTCTAGTCTCCAGACAAACGATCTATCAATTCACCATGTTTTGGTTGGGTGCACATCCATGCTGCGGATCCGCCCATGCTCCCCGCCTGATCCTTCTTTTTTCAACTGAAACATCCAAATAGCAAAATGAACCAACTGCATGCCCCCTTGTTAGAAAAGTCTATTTATATATAATTACGACCAACTCAACTCACCTGAAGGGCTACCACATCCTGCTGGCACCTTGTTGGGTCAGTGGTGACAGCAACCCTCATTGTTGCCCGATGCACCACGGACCCCAATTCCTCAACTCTCCCCCATGGGTCCTCGGACATGTTCTCCTTCCAATATGTAAACAAACAACCGAGGCTTTCCTCTGACTTCGTGGCGACCATCACCACATCAAACATGCCTGTGTCCACTTGTAGTGAGGGTTGTTGCTGCTGCTTCCTCATAGTCATGAAAATAATCACGCTAGAATGCGGCCCCAACCTTATGAAAGGTGATGATATAAGGTCATCGCCCTCTATATACTCGTTCGGCTCTTCCGACTCCAACACAAATGGTGCAACAAATGGCTGATAGCTAAGTTTGGAACTTGCTTTTGTGAACGTCGGCTCCTTCGACTCCCACACATATGGATAGCCAAGGTTCGAACATGCATCTGCAAAGGTCGGTTTAATACAGACACCAATATGATGGTCTGTCCTATTGGTTAAGGTCACTGGGCATTTGATGGTTTTTTCGGGCTCGAAGGAGAACCAAATATCCAGCGGGTAGACGTCCAGCATCACGTGCTCATGTCTCATCGAAGGACTAGGATCTGAAGGAATTATTGACAATACTCCCTCCTGTCATAGAAAAGTTTATGAAAAAGATGGATTAAACCATCAATATAAATTATGGGTCAATTTAAGCATACATTCTACAAGAAATAAGCCATCAAATATATCCATATCCATTAAATGAATTTGCATGAAAACCTCTTGAATGACTACATTGGATTCCACCTGCCCATGCATGCGTTACGCGCAACTCCCATGCACATACATGTCAGCAACACAGCAATAAAGAATGCTTGATGGGTCTGGAACATGACCATATAGGTTAGCAGAGTTGAACGATACATGTGATGGCTCAAATGCCATTTTGCAATTGTGCAACTATAGCTCACATTTCTTTATAGCATATCTTATATAATCTGACGTAATCTATATGTGTACTATAGTGCGACAGCACGACTCGCTCCCACGTGCCCGCTCCTATGCACCCGCACTCGTGCCCGCACTGGAGAGGAGGAAGAATGCACCTACGATTCCGGCGAGGAGATCCTCTCTTCTCTTCTATATCTCCAGTGGTCTTAGAAGGAGGAGGGCAGGGACAAGGAGGAGGGTGGGGTCGAGGGTCGATGGGCACATGCCGAGGGAAGAGGAAGGGTTGTCGTGAAGAGGAAAAAATGTCACGGGTTAACGAGGTCCAATTGACAAACTGGGCTTTTTGATCAGTTTCATTGAATTGAGTTATAACAATCAAGGTGAGAGTCCTTTCCACCTTATAAATATGAAAGGCCATAGTCGATTGGATGCATCCAATTGATCAAATAGAAACTTCACTTCTAATTTTGCATATCCAAAACCTTAATTTCTTCATATCCTTAATTTGTTTATTTCTCTATCCCCTTCTTAACTGTCGTTCTCACTTCTCGAGAAATCAAACATATTCAACTTTGACCAAATATATACAAAAAAAATATATTAATATTTAAGCTACATAATTAGTATCATTAGATAGATCATTGAATCTATTTTTATAATAAACTTTATATGGAGATGCAAATATTGCTAACCAGCACACATAACAGCAATTAAAAAGAGACGGAGGCAGTATATATTTGTGTATTACTTGATTGACACCTTGTTACTGGGACACTGGTGTTTGATTTTCACTATTAGTTCACCTTGGCCTAGCAAAAGAAAAAAAATGCAAGAATTGATTACCAACACAACTGCCATGAGTAAACTTACATTTGCTGCCGATGAAGTGCAGAAGTCAGTTTCATTAAACCATATCTATGCTCCATGTCAACAAGCATGTCAATTATATGTTGTGTAATCGGTCTCTTCTGTGGATTAAGATCCATACACTTTATGCCCATCTCAACACATTCTTTTACATGTTCCAACCGTGGGTCTCGTACGTTTCTGAACCTAGTACTCCAATTGGTAAGTACCTAAGGAACGACAATCATAAGATAGGATTCATTAAAGAAAATGGGAAACTAAGGTTAATGTCTAAACAATAGCATTGTTATGAAACTAACTAACATAAAAAAAGTTTGAATAGAAAAACATGAATTCATGATATAATTATTTATAACTCCAGTAGATGAGAGTTGAATTTCAACATTGTATCAAATTAATAATGAGGAAAAGACCTACCCACAAATAACCATTCTATGTTGTTTTTCTGTTTATGTGTTTTCTGTCTATATCTACTTTGACTTATAATTGTTAACTATTGCTATAGGTCAGTTAAGATAATGTTCATAAAAACCAACAGCCTGATCTAATGTTTGGAGAAATGTATGGTGTGAAATTGCCAATCGGTAGTTTTTGCACCAGTAGATCAATATCTACTTCCTAGCATTGTTTACCTAAGTTCAAGTTGATAGTTCATATACACAACTAGCCCAAACTACTACATAAAACATTATTACACAGTCAAAATTGATATTTAGAACACTAAAGAGAGAGGGAGATGGGAGAGTGGGGAAGAAGAGACAAGGTCCATGACAAATAGCAGGACTCACGTGGAAAGTTGCTGTGGTGCCACTCTGTGATTTCAATTGCATGAGCATGTACCCGTAAAAAATTTCAGTCATCATTTTTAGGGGTGATTACCGCCAGCCTCAAAGAGACTCTATTTCTAGGGCGGTCTGTAGTATGGATAGTATAATATATTTCTAGCCATAGCCTGTATGGCCGTTCTTATAGAATAAATCACCATTACTAGATGCAGTTAAGGTTACTAACCGTATCATAAATATATTTCTGGAACAATTTCTAGATGCGGTTCACTTTCACAACCGTATATAAAAAATCAGAGACGTCTCTGGAAATTGTAAGTGTGATATGTTAATTTTAACAATACATGGTCCTTTGTCAGGACAGACAATTCTTACACTATCAATGTCATCAGGATACCCCTTACGTCCTGTCAAAATCTCTATGATTATAGTGCCAAGACTATATATGTCTGACTTGAATGTAATTGTAATTACTTCATTATAGAATTCTGGTGCCATGTATCCCCTGCATGAAAACTCTGTAGTCTGAGCAACTTAGACTGAACTTAATGCAACATATAAAATGTGAATTTTCAGAGATAGATGCAGCCAGCTTACAGTGTTCCATACACCTTTGATGTCGCAGCCCGGGTTTGATTTTCATCGAAGCACCTTGAGATGCCAAAATCAGCAATTTTGGGCACCATGTAATCATTCAACAGTATATTTGCAGGTTTAAGATCTAAATGAACAATATTATTTTCGTGAAGATAATGTAGACCCTCACAGATTCCCTTGATTATATTATAGAGTGTCATCCAATCAAGTCCTTGGGTTGCATCTGTGTAAAGTGGAGAACCAGCTTTTTTTTATTTTTATTTTTGGAGGGTGGTACTAGCATACTTGAAGTCACTATTATAAAAAAAAAATGCTACAACTTCATCCGCCATTGTAAGAGAAAAATTATAGGAACATGATGAATGTTTCATACATAAAGGGTTAGGAATGACTTATCTAATGATATAATACTAGCCAGAAGCTAAGAACATGCACTCAAGTAAAGGAGCTTATGGCTTATGGAGGGGTTTATATTTTCCATGTACTCCCTCCATAAATAAATTAACTTCTAGAATTATCCTAGGTCCTAAGTACTCAAACTCTCTTAAGTTAACTGATTATAGAAAAAATATAAATATGATGACACCAAATTTGTATAGATACATCATAAATATACTTTTATGGTATTATAGTATAGTTATCCTCATAGATTTTTTTTTTGAAACACAGGAGGAGACAGGGGCTCCTACTGAAAATATATTAAAAGCAAAACCAGTCCTCACAAAAAACACAGAGCAAAGTAAAAGCAAGAGGAGAGAGAGATCCTCGTAAATATTTGTAGTCTTCTCGATAAGTTGATTAAAATTTAAAGTTGCTTGGTTAAGATAACTTTAAAAGTTGATTTACTTTAGAATGGATGCAGGATATGAGATGGGATGACGTACCCTTAATGTACTTCTCGAGACTTCCTTTTGGCATAAACTCAAAGCAGAGTAACCTTTGTCGTTCCTCTGCCATGACACTCTTCCTCTCAAACTTCCATACCTTCCCTTGTGTGTCAGCACAGTAGCCAAGGAATTGTACTATGTTTTTTATGTTTCACCCTCATCAGACTCTCAACCTCTTGGTTGAATTTCTTCTCATCGACCTCAACCGTTTGGGACAGCTTCTTTACAGCAACTGCTGTCCCATTGCGAAGTAATCCCTACAGTGAAAATGTTGCGTTGTCAGCATGACGAACTTGAGCTGTTTATGTGAACATTTTCAGAGCAGTATGAACAAATATATGTAGGCTTTTAGAGTATTGATACCTTGTAAACAATTGCAAAACCACCAATGCCAATTTGCCGATCATCAGAGAAATTATCTGGGATGGCTTTTAGAAATGACAGTGGCAGCTGTGTCGGTTCTAGGTTTGCATCATGTAGCATGCACGCCAAGAGATCATGCATATTAGCCTCGCAATCCGTTTGTTGTCATGTATAAATGTACGTAGCCACCTTCGGTGAAACAAGTATCCAAATTAATTATAGGTTCAACCACGGGCTAGACAAGTTTTGTGCAAAGTTTTACGAATTTGGAGGTTGTTTCTTAAAGTTTTGCCTATGTAATAATAATAAAAATGTCCTATGCTCAACCAAAGGAGGCTTAGCCGGATTCGAAAGTAGACTAATCCAGTTTTCCTTCCTCGGCCGAGTTGATACTGAAAAAGCCAGGTTTGATCCCTGACTTGACCAAATTTCTCTAAATATTAGGTTTATTATCATTGTTTGCTCATTAGACTCCAACATCATCTAAGTTTTGTTTCTAATATTAATTGGTACATTATGATCTTAATTTTTTTGCGAACCCATTATGATCTTAATGAAAACAAGATGAGAGACACAGGTGAACTGTTAGAAAATAGTCTATATATTACTCTAAATACTCTTCTATGCAAAAAAAAAAAAATGACACTCTCCTTCACATATGATTGCATATTCGGTAGTTTTGATAATTATCCCACATTATTGAATGGTTTGTTGTGAGAAGAAGAAAAACACCCAGCACACGCATTCTTAGTCAATTCAGCCATTTCAAGCGAAACTAATCAAGTCAAGTTTATTCTGATGGTGTTGTTAGAATTGCTGGGCCAACCAGATTCCATTGCTGGACCCTACAGGGGCAATATACATGTGAGTACATATATACAAAGGAACCCTCCAAGTAGAGGGAAAATAGAGAAAACATCTATACATCTAACACCCCCCTCAAACTCACGGTGGATCTACAACACTTAGTTTGGAGAGCAAGAAACTATGATGAGCCTGAGTTTGTGCCTTCGTGAAGAAATCCGCTAGCTGAACCTCCGAAGGCACGTGGTGGAGCGACACAACTTGTTCATGCACCTGCAATCTCATGTAGGAAGCATCAACACCAATGTGTTTGGTGAGCTCATGTTTTACCGGATCCCGAGCAATACTAATCGCACCAGTGCTATCAGTGGAGAGAGGAGTGGGTGCAGTGGCAGTAACACCAAAATCCTCAAGAAGCAAGAAGTCATCGGAGCCAAGTCACCTTCGTAGTCACAAGCGCCATAGCACGCAGCTCAGCTTCAGCACTCGAGTGAGAAGCTGCAGTCTGCTTCTTGGATTTCTAGGCATTCAAGGAGGAGCCAAGAAAAACACAGTAAGCACAGAGAGAGTAGCAATCAATGGGATCACTTGCCCAAGTCGCATCAGAGTATGCCTGAAGTTGGAGAGAACTAGAGCGAGGGAAGAAAAAGCAACGAGAGATGGTTCCACGAAGGTATCGCAGAACATGAAGGAGGTGAGCATAGTGGAGCTGGGCAGGAGCAGTGACAAACTGACTCATGATATGAATAGAGTCTGTAATGTCAGGACGGGTGATCCCAAATAGACAAGGCTCCCAATAAGCTGACGGTAACAAGTGGGATCGGCAAGTGGAACACCGTCAGTGGGTCATAGGTGAACACCAAGCTCCATAAGAGTATCAACAGTGCGGTGATTAGTGAGGGAAGCACCGGAAAGGAGGTCCTGAGTGTACTTCTCATTAGAGAGAAAAATACCATCGGATGTGGAGGTGACCTCAAGACCAAGGAAGTAACGACGAGGACCCCAATCAGACAGAAGGAATGTCTCGCTGAGACGCTACTTCACAAAAGTAATGGTCTGAGAGTCATCACCCGTGATGATCATGTCATCAACATAGAGAAGAAGAAGGGTGCGGCCACGAGGAGAAATGTGGACAAAGAAAGCAGGATCGTGTTCACTAGGCTTGAAGCTAGCACCGATGACAACAGAGAAAAATGCTCGAACCAAGTGCGAGGAGCTTGTTTTAGACCATAGAGGGTACGATGTGACCGACAAACCATCCCATCAGGTATGGAGTACCCTAGAGGTGGCTACATATAGACTTCCTCATGGAGCTCACCATTGAGGAAGGCATTTTTGACATCAAACCGAGAGATCGACCACTAACGAATCGAGGCAACAGCAAGAAGGGTCCGAACAGTGGTCATGTGAGCAACAGGAGCAAAGGTCTCCTCATAGTCAACACCATACTCCTGCTGGAAACCTCGCGCCACAAGGCGAGCCTTGTAACACTCAAGAGAGCCATCTGAGCGAGTCTTGACCTTGTACACCCACTTGCAAGTGATAGGGGTGACATGAGGTGGCAATGGGACAAGATCCCATGTGCCAGTATGCTCCAAGGCAACAATCTCCTCAGCCATAGCGTGCTGCCACTCTGGGTGAGCAGCAGCCTCATGATACGTCGTAGGCTCTGCCAAGACAGCAGCGGTGAATCCAAGACGATCGGGGCAACGAAGAGTGTTGTGGTCACAAAGAGCATAGCGAGGGGAAGACTCGGGAATAGGTCCAAGGATGGATCTGGAAGAGTCAAGTGGCGGCGTAGGTCGCGAACGACTAGTGTAGTAGTGAGTGATCTCACGTGAAGGAGGTGGTGGCGAGGACGGAGAAGGAGGTGGTGGTGGTGAAGGCGAAGAACAGGATACTTGAGGTGGCGATGAGGGTGGAGAAGTAGGAGGTGGTGGAGGTGGAGGAGGAGGTGCTGAAGGTGAAGAAAAGGATACCTGAGGTGACGAGAAAGGTGGAGATGGAAGCGGAAGATACCACTCAGGTAAAGTGAGAAACGGGAGGGACTCAGCGGTACTATCAGTCTCTGGATCCTTGCTCTAGGTGTGAGCAGGATCCTTACTCTCATCAAGAGGATAGCACAGAGAACTCAGAGTTAAGGCAATTTTCTAGGTTTATTTCTCACATAATGCTATGCCAACCTAAGGGGTTGGGGATACAAATTTATAGACTGCTAACCAGCCAAGCATATGCTAAGATGCTAGTCTAAGATGTTGTCCTAGATGCTAGTCAAGATATTGTACTAAGATGCTCCTGAGATGCTTGTCCTAAGATGCTAACTGATGTCCTAAAAGTAGTCAAAGATGCTGGACAAAAGGACACAAGGACCATGTGCTGCGTACTGCAGCCCACACACACAGAGACTTATCCATCACTCTCCCCCTAAGTCTTGTGTAACTCCTTGTGAGGTATCTGAGCCATCCCGATCCTGGCGCGAAGTTCCTGAACTTGACTCGCCCAAGGGACTTGGTCAGGAAGTCAGTGAGCTGGTCTTGGGTGTTGATGTAGTTGGCTCGGACACTCCCTTCCTCCAGGCAGCTCCTGATGAAGTGGTACCTCACCCGGATGTGTTTGCTGTGCTCATGGAAAACTGGATTCTCTGCCAAGGCCAAGGCGGACTTGTTGTCCACCCTGAGCTCCACTGCCTCTGTATCTCTGCCAAGGAGATCGCCAAGCAGCCGAGCCAGCCATAGAGCCTGAGTAGAAGCGGTAGTGGCTACGATGTACTCTGCCTCGCAGCTGGACAGAGCCACCACCTACTGCTTGACTGACTGCCAGCTGATCGGACACTTGCCGAGGAAGAACAGCATCCCACTGGTGCTCTTGCTCGTGTCGATGTTGTCGGCGTGGTCGCTGTCACTGTACCTAATGAAATATGCCGCACCGGGGCACCTCGGATAGTGCAAGCCATAATCGGAGGTGCCTACGACGTAGCGGAGGATCCTCTTCATGGCCTGCTGGTGCTTCGTCGTCGGTCACTGCATGAACCGGCTGACGTAGCTGACGGCAAACGCCAAGTCTGATCGTGTGTCGACAAGGTAGCAAAGGCTGCCCACAATGCGCCGGTACTGCGTCGCATCCACCTCTTCTGTCGTACTCTCCCGACTCAGCCTCAGCCTCTCCTCCATCGGAGTGTGGGCTGGGTTGCAGCCGGTGAGATCGCCCAACTCCACAATGCGCTTGGCATAGGTAGTCTGGTGAAGAGAGGTGCCGGAGCTATCCTGGTGGACCTCGATCCCCAGGTAGAAAGAGAGAGGACCCAAGTCGCTCATCTGGAAAGTCGCCCTCATCTTCTCCTTGAACGCCTCAATCTCCACGTCCCCGGTACCGGTGATCACGAGATCGTCGACGTAGACACCCACCAGCAGGGCCTTTCCTCCACTGCCCTATCGGTAGATGGCCGCCTTGTGCGGGCTTTGCTCGAAGCCCATCCTCTTTAGCGTGGAATCCTGCTTGGCATTCCACGCCCTTGGTGCCTGCCGCAAGCTATAAAGGGCCTTGCGCAGGCGAAGCACCTTGTCCTCCTTGCTGAGAATTGCGAATCCCAGCGGCTAATGTACGTAGACCTTCTCCTTCAAGTCGCTGTTAAGGAACACCGACTTGACATCCATGTGATGGACACGCTAGCCCTCCTGGGAAGCTAGCACAAGGAGGAGTCGCACTGACTCCATCCGTGCCATCGAAGTCGACTCCCTCCTGCTGCAGGAAGCCTCGTGCCACCAAGCGAGCCTTATGCTTGACGATGGCACCGGCTTCATCCCTCTTCAGCTTGAACACCCACTTAAGGGTGATCGCGCGGTGACCACGAGGGAGGTCAGCGAGCTCCCAAGTGCAGTTCTGCTCGACCGCATCCATCTCCTGCTGCATCGCGACGCGCCATGCCGTGTCTCCCTCCGCCTCAGCGAAGGAGCGAGGCTCACCGTCCTCATGTGCCAGGTGCAGCTCCACCTCAAAGTTGTGTACCGCCAACACAGGGACATGCTAGTTTCCAAGGATGCTGTCCATGGTACGGTAGTGTAGAGGCTCATCGTCGTGGTAGGCGTCGATGCGTTCCTCATCGTTGGACACCAAAGTGGCGAACTCCACCGAACACTGACGGGCCAAAACTGCTGGTGCCGATCTTGGAGATGCCAGTGCCAGTGCAGAAGAGTGGGGAGGCAGTGTAGGAGTGCGTGGCATAGCCGGTGGTGGTGGACTCGCTGGTGGCGGAGGTGGTGGAGGGCTCACCGAAGCTGATGGCGAGCCGGTTGCCGAGGAGGACGAGCTCGGTGATGATGAGCTGCTAGCTCCCCCGGCTACCTCTAGGTGGATGTAGTTGACGATGAAGTCCCTGAGGGTCAAAGCTAAGCCATCGTCCACCGCCTTGTCCCAGGTCCAGCCTCGCCCTTCGTCGAACACGATGTCACGGGAGATGCGGACGCGCTGTGTCGCAGGGTCGAGGATGCGGTAGGCCTTGGCACCCTCCGTGTAACCGATGAACACTCCTGGAGTGCTTCGGTCATTGAGCTTGCCGACATGAGTGAGCTCCTTGGCGAACGCCAGACAGCCAAAGACGCGGAGGTGGCTCACCACCGGCTTGCACCCATGCCAGGCCTCGTACAGTACCTTGCCATCAAGTGCCTTGGTGGGTGAGCGGTTGAGAAGATGGATGGCAGTCATCATCGCCTCCCCCTATTAGATCATCGGCATCCCTCTCTGCTTGAGGGCGCGGGCGGTGGCGACCACCGTCTGGTTGTGGCACTCGACGATGCCGTTCTGCTGCGGGGTGTACAACACGGTGAAGTGACGCTTGATCCCCTCATCGGCATAGTACGTCACGAACTCAGCCGCTGTGAACTCACCTCCGTTATCCGTGCGCAACACCTGAAGCTTGCGGCCGCACTCCTTCTCCGCAATAGCATGGTGGTGCTTGATGGTGTCCATGGCTGCCCCCTTGGTGTCGAGGAGGACAGCTCACATGTAGCGGGACACATCCTCGACGAGGAGGAGGAAATAGCGCCGTCCTTTAGGTGTAGCCGGTGTCACGGGGCCGCAAAGGTCGCCATGCATGAGCTCCAGCTTCCCCTAGGTGTGAAAACTAGCGGGGAAAGGGAAGCCTTCGCTGCTTGGTGAGGACGTAGATGTCGCAGAACTGCTCCACGTGGTCGACGCACGACATGCCCTGCACCATCTCCTTGTTGCCGAGCTACTTCAGGGCCTCAAAGTTGAGGTGCCCAAATTGCTCATGCCACCACAAGGCTTCATCGTCCCTTCGAGCTGCAAGACAAAAAGGTTGCGCCACCTGTATGTGAAGAATGTAGAGGCGGTTGCTCCCCCTGTTCACCTTGGCGAGGTGGGGATCCCAAATGTGAAGGACGCTGTCCTGGATCTCCACGCGCGAGCCGTTCTCATCCAGCTGTCCCAAGCTGATGATGGAGTTCCTCAGCACGGGGATGTAGTAGACACTGGTGAGCAGCCGGTGCTCGCCGTTTTTTGGCGATGAAGATGACAGAGCCGGCGCCCTTGATCTCCATGGTGGAGGCATCCCCAAACTTGATAGTGTGGGAATATGAGCTAATCATGTAGATGATGATATTCTGATTGTATCCATAATTGATAAAGTGTTCATTGAATATCCATTATAGACAACTTGTATTGATTGGCAATTATGTGAATTGTTTATGAAACTCAATTACTTGAATGATTATTCTAAAGTTGTCCCTGGTCGGCGTTCTTGTGAGAACACACTTGAATATTAGACCAGCACATGTATTAGCTGATGGCTATGTTTCACAAGTCATGGACATGGAGATGTCAAACTAATAATGTGGGCACATGTGAGACATGTAGGCTGGACTGACCCGACATGAGAAAGTCTCTATTCGCGTCATGTACATTATGTCCTTAGACCTGAGATTGTGGTATGTACTCAAGATGTGAAACGGCCTACTTAGGGACTATCAAACGCTACTCCGTAATTGGGTAGTTATAAAGGTGGTCTTCGGGTGGTCGGGAAGCATGCTATGAGGCACAGACAATCAAGATGGAATTTGCCCGTCTCTTCGTGAGAGAGATATCACTAGATCACTCAAGTGATTGGATCAACAAATGCATGGCCGTGCTTGGGTTAAGTGTTAACCCATGAGTTGAACCATATATCGAGTGACAAAGGCAATAACTTGTATGTGGTCATAGTGGTTCGTCTGATATGATCTTTGCGTGCACATAGGAGTTGGCACGCCTTGCTAGAGGCTGCTATCAACTATTGGGCGAGTAGGAGTACTCGGCCCATGTCAATGTGTGCGTGAACCCATAGGGTCGCACGCTAAAGGGCTGGAAGCCTAATTCGGGTTGGACCCGAATTAGACAAGGCTTAGGGTTACTAATGGGCCTCCAACTCGTGAGCTCATTGGGGACGCCTATATAAGCAAGGGGTAGGGGCGCGGTCAGGGTTACCCTGCCTTTGATAGCCACCGTCGCCCTCCCCACGCTTGCGCATTCTGCTCCTCGTGGACCTAGCAGTCCAGAGGCGCATCGCTTCCTCCCTACACGTGTGGGATTCCTCGGAGGTGCTGCATTTGGAGCACTGGGATGAACCACGCAAGGGGATTGACGTGACGGATGACCACGCAACTGCACTGCATGCTGCAACGCGTACGACTACATCGAGTCATCTTCTGCTGCATCCGTGCATCTAGTGGTAATCCTATGACCTATAAATAACAGTAGATCTTGGTTTATGGGGCAGAAAAGTTTTGTTTTCTGGTTAGTGTAGCACCCTCACAACCCTTCAGTGGTATCAGAGCCGTAGCTGTTCGTTATAGGTTCAGTTTATGGCATATAGATGATATGCAGAGATAGTAGATGCGATCTACTAGTCTTGGTTGCACGGTTTGATTAGATCAATTTGTGTAACGGGATGGTAGAGGGAAACTCAATCTATTTTTGTGCTCTTGATGCGTGGCCGTGTAACGATCTACTCATACCGGTCGGTTTAATCCGCGACCTGAGTTAAGTGATACACGTAAGACCATACATGTTGGGCATAGATCAATGGGATTGATCAAATGAAAATAGAGGGACTCCGAATGGTTCAGATTCAGGTTGATGAGATCAATCTGATGAGATTTTCATAGCGATTTCATAGATGCAATCTGTGTAATCCGGTTTGATCATAGCAATTTCATAGATCAATGGGATTGATCAAATGAAAATAGAGGGACCGCCGTTGCTACCTGTCATAGCGCATAGAATCGTTCTACGCCTAACTTGTTTTTGCAGGGTATGAAGTGATTGGTATGGCCTATGTGTATGTATATAATTCATTCATGGCCTGCGTGTCATGTAAGCAACATGGCTGGAGCCATATGTGTTGCCATTTGATGTATTGGCCTGTGCGCCGTCTTGTGATCTTGCGACTATGTAATTAGTATAGTTTGCGGCAAGATAGTTCTTGGAGGACTTATCACAAGAAGGATGGCACACATGGATCGTGGAGAAGGAGATCACCATGATGGGCAAGATGATGGAGATGGAGATCACCATTCATTAAAGGGCCATACCATGTCACTATGTGTGAATGTGATTTTCATTATTTGTTCTACTTTTATTGATTGCTATTATGTTTTGTCTACATGAGTGAAGTAGAACGATCCCTCAGCAATGTTTAAGTTGAATGCTTCCCCAAACCTTGCACTGTCATAAGTCTTGTACAATCGATGGTGGGTCTATGAAATTAGGATGCCACTGGTTTTCCTCGACTAGGCAGGTTTGTATCGGATACTTACTGCAAGAAGGTTTGGTTACTTAAACAAGGTCATCCTAACGGTTAGGGATCTTGAAGCATGGAAAGGTTGAGTGCTCGGCATGGGGATGCTAGCCCAACAACAAGAGTCATATGAGATATAATTAGCAAGGTGTTGCTTACCGATCTACCATACCGACCAGCGGTGATGCTAAAGCTCACTGGTCGGGATGTTAGTTGTGGGTCTTGCTTACCGATCTACCATACCGACCAGCGGTGATGCTAAAGCTCACTGGTCGGGATGTTAGTTGTGGGTCTTGAATCACTAAGTATCAATTGAGAGATATTGATTTTAGTGGGAGTATATTCTATTTGATATAATTTACTCCTTCATGGATACATTGTCTTAGTATTTTGCATTACTTTTGTAGTAGATGGCCGCTCGCAATCAACCATTTTCTTTGCGTACAATTCTTGAGAAAGATAAGTTGAATGGAACAAATTATGCAGATTGGATCCACAACCTGAGAATTGTTCTCAGGGCTGAGAAAAAGGAAGAAATTCTATACACCCCATTACCAGATGAGCCTAATGAAAATGTACCTGCTGCTGAAAGAACCGCTTACAAGAAAGCATGTGATGCTGATCTTGAAGTGAGTTGCCTTATGCTTGCTTCAATGGAATCTGATCTGCAGATGCATTTCGATAACAATCACTTAGCGAATGATATGATCGTGGCACTTGAGGAGATGTTCCGCACGTAGGCCAGGACTGAAAGGTTCAATGTCTCTAAGGCGCTTGTGGAAACCAAGCTTGCATAGAGCGCAATAGTAGGACCACATGTAATCAAGATGGTTGATTACACTCAAAGGTTGGAGAAGCTAGGCTTCCCAATCGGCCAAGAGTTGGCTACTGATTTTATCCTCTCGTCTCTTCCGCCCAGCTATGGAAACTTCATCTCGAACTACCATATGCATGGGGCGAAGAGAGGCTTGAGTGAACTGTATGGTATGCTAAAAACTGCAGAAGCCGACATCAAGAAAGGTGCCGGCAGTAGCCAAGTGTTGGTGGTCCAGAATAGACCTCGGTTCAAGAGGAAGGGCAGGAAGGGCAAGGCTAAAGATGAGATCTTTAAGCTAAACCCATCTATTGCTAAGGCTAGACCATCTGCAAATTCTGATTGCTTTTATTGTAAGGGGAAAGGTAACTGGAAAAGGAATTGCAAGGAGTACCTGGCGTCCTTAGAGAAGGATGGCGGCGGTAAAGGTGTTACTACTACTTGTACCCTTGTTGTTCATGTTACGGACATTTTTCTCGCTAACTCATATATCAATTCCTGGGTATTTGATACCAGATCGGTTGCTCATATTTGCAATACGATGCAGGGAATGATAAGAAGTAGAAGCGTGGAAAAGGGAGAGGTTGACTTCCGCGTGGGAAATAATGCAAGAGTTGCTGCGTTGAAGGTCAGAATGATGCAACTTCACCTGTCATCAGGATTTATCAGGGAATTGAATAATTGTTATTTTATTCCTAGCTTAAGTCGAAACATTGTATCACTTTCATGTTTGATGAAGGATGGTTATTCTTTTGCGAGTAAAGATAATGGTTGTGTGATCTCCAAGAATGACATGTTTGTGCCTTTTGCATCCATTGTGAATTGGTTATTTATTTTAAATCTTAATAATGCACCTGTCTGTAATATTAGTGCTAAACGGCCTTGGCTTAATGAGTTAAGTCCTACCTATATGTGGCATTGTTGCTTGGGTCATATAAGTGAGAATCGCATGAAGAGGCTCCATGATGATGGTCTTCTAACTTTGTTTGATTTTGAATCATACAAGACATGTGAGTCTTGCATGCTAGGCAAGATGACCAAGGCGCCATTCAAAGGATTTCCTGAGAGGGCGTCTAATTTGTTGGAACTTGTACAAACTGATGTATGTAGACCAATGAGCACAATAGCTAGAGGCGGATTTCAATACTTCATAACTTTTATTGATGACTTTAGTAGATATGGATATGTCTACCTGATGAAGCATAAGTCTAAAACATTTGAAAAGTTCAAAGAATTTTAGAATGAAGTAGAGAGTCAACATGGCAAGAAGATCAAGGCCTTGTGATCTAATCGTGGAGGCGAATATCTAAGTCACGAGTTTAGCAATCATCTTAAGAGTTGTGAAATTATTCCACAGCTTACGCCACCCGGAACGCCTCAGAGAAATAGCGTGTCTGAGCGACATAATTGGACCTTGTTGGACATGGTTCGGTCTATGATGAGCCAGTCAGATCTACCTTTATCATTTTGGGGATACGCTCTAGAAACAGCCACTTTCACATTGAATAGGGTACCATCTAAGTCCGTAGTTAAGACACCATATGAGATGTGGACTAGTAAGAGTCCTAGTTTGTCTTTTCTGAAAATTTGGGGTTATGAAGTTTATGTCAAAACAACTTATATCAGATAAACTAACACCCAAATCGGACAAGTGCTTTTTCATGGGATATCCAAAGGAAACTTTAGGGTATTATGTCTATAACCGGTTAGAGGGCAAAGTGTTTGTTACTCAAAACGGTGTTTTCTTAGAGAAAGAGTTTCTCAAAAGAGAAGAATAGACAAAAGGTGTATCTTGAAGTAGTTCAAGATGAGCCAGTAGGGACTGACTCTACGAGTGATGCTATTGTAGCAGAGCAAGTTGAGACACCCGTGGCAGTGGAGACACCACCACAACCACGAAGATCAGCAAGACTTCGTGCATTGCGTGGGGATTTGTTATTGTTAGACGATGATAAACCTACGGATTATGTGGAAGCTATGATGGATACAGATTCCGAGAAATGGCAAAGTGCCATGAGATCCGAGAGATTCCATGGGAGACAATCAAGTTTGAAACTTGGTAGACCCGCCTGATGGAGTTAGACCTATTGAGTGTAAATGGATCTTTAAGAAGAAGAAGGATATGGACGAAAATTTTCACGTCTATAAAGCTTGGCTTGTCGCAAAGGGTTTTCGGCAAGTTCAAGGGGTTGACTACGACGAGACATTCTCGCCGGTAGCGATGCTTAAATCTATCCAGATCATTCTAGCAATTGTTGTATATTTTGATTATGAGATATGGCAGATGGATGTTAAAACAGCCTTTCTAAATGGGTATTAGAAGAGGACATGTATATGATACAGCCCGAAGGCTTTGTTGATCCTAAAAATGCTAGAAAAATATGCAAGCTTAAGAAATCTATTTATGGGTTAAAGCAAACATCTTGGAGTTGGAATCTTCATTTTGATGAGTTCATCAAAGAGTTTGGCTTCCGTCAGAATAAAGAAGAACCTTGTATTTACAAGAAGGAAAGTGGGAGCGCTGTTGTGTTTTTGATCTTGTATGTGGATGACATATTACTGATCGAGAATGACATTCCTATGTTGCAATCTGTAAAGACTTCACTGAATAATAGTTTTTCTATGAAGGATTTAGGAGAAGCAACTTACATCTTGGGCATTAAGATCTATAGAGATAGGTCAAGAAGGCTGATAGGATTAAGCCAGGATACTTACATTGACAAGATGTTGAAGAGGTTCAACATGGAACAGTCCAAGAAAGGGTTCTTGCCTGTGTCACATGGTGTGCACTACAGTGATAAGCAGTGTCCTTCCACTGATGCTAAGTGCAAGCGCATGAGTAAGGTTCCATACACTTCGACAGTTGGTTCCATCATGTACGCCATTATATGTACTCATCCAGATGTAACCTATGCTCTAAGTGTTGTGAGCAGGTATCAAGCCAATCCTGGTGAGAGTCACTAGACATTGGTTAAAAACATTCTTAAGTACTTACGAAGGACTAAGGATGTGTTCCTAATCTATGGAGGTGAAGAGCTCATTGTAAACAGTTACACCGATGCTAGCTTCCAAACCGACAGGGATGATTCACTATCTCAATCAGGTTTTGTGTTCACAATAAATGGTGGTGCAGTTAGTTGGAAAAGTTCCAAGAAGGAGACGGTGTTTGATTCTATAGTAGAAGCCGAGTACATTACAGCTTCTAGCGCTGCAAAGGAAGGTGTTTGGATGAGGAGGTTCCTCATTGAGCTTGGTGTGTTTTCAAATGCGTCGGGCCCATTAAATTTACATTGTGATAACAATGGGACGACTGCACAGGCTAAGCAGCCTAGGGATCACCAGAAGAACAAACATGTACTCTGGAAGTTTCATCTCATTCGAGAGTTTGTGAAATGAGAAGAGATCAAATTGTGCAAAATACATACAAATTTGAATGTAGCAGATCCTTTGACAAAGGCTCTTCCACAGCCTAAGCATGAGGCGCACATGAGGTCTATGGGGATTAGACATCTAAGAGATTAACTCTAGTGCAAGTGGGAGACTGTTGGGAATATGCCCTAGAGCTAATCATGTAGATGATGATATTCCAATTGTATCCATGATTGATAAAGTGTTCATTGAATATCCATTATAGACAACTTGTATTGATTAGCAATTATGTGAATTATTTGTGGAACTCAATTACTTGAATGGTTATTCTAAAGTTGTCCCTGGTCGATGTTCTTGTGAGAACACACTTGAATATTAGACCAGCACATGTATTAGTTGATGGCTATGTTTCACAAGTCATGGACATGGAGATGTCAAACTAATAATGTGGGCACATGTGAGACATGTAGGCTGGACTGACCCGTCATGAGAAAGTCTTTATTCCTGTCATGTACGTTATGTCCTTAGACCTGAGATTATGGTATGTACTCAAGATGTGAAACGGCCTACTTAGGGACTATCAAACGCTGCTCCGTAACTGGGTAGTTATAAAGGTGGTCTTTGGGTGGTCGGGAAGCATGCTATGAGGCATAGACAATCAAGATGGAATTTGCCCCTCTCTTCGTGAGAGAGATACCACTGGATCACTCAAGTGATTGGATCAAAAAATGCATGGCCATGCTTGGGTTAAGTGTTAACCCATGAGTTAAAACATATATCAAGTGGCAAAGGCAATAACTTGTATGTGGTCATAGTGGTTCGTCTGATATGATCTTTGCATGCACATAGGAGTTGGCACGCCTTGCTAGAGGGTGCTGTCAACTATTGGGCGAGTAGGAGTACTCGGCCCATGTCAATGTGTGCGTGAACCCATAGGGTCGCACGCTTAAGGGGCTGAAAGCCTAATTCGGGTTGGACCCGAATTAGACAAGGCTTAGGGTTACTAATGAGCTCATTGGGGACGCCTATATAAGCAAGGGGTAGGGGCGCGGTCAGGGTTCTGCCTTTGATAGCCACCGTCGCCCTCCCCACGCTCGCGCCTTCTGCTCCTCGCGGACCTAGCAGTCCAGAGGCGCATCGCTTCTTCCCTGCACGTGTGGGATTCCTCGGAGGTGCTGCATTTGGAGCACTGGGACGAACCGCGTGAGGGGATTAACGTGATGAACGACCACACAACTACACTGCATGCTGCAACGCGTACGACTACATCGAGTCATCTTCTGCTGCATCCGCGCATCTAGTGGTAATCCCGTGAACTGTAACTAACAGTAGAGGTTCATGGGATAGAAAAGTTTTGTCCTGTGTCATCTAGTGGTAATCCCGTGTCCTGGTTTATGGGACAGAAAAGTTTTGTTTTTTGGCTAGTGTAGCACCCTCACAACCCTTCAAATAGAGCCTCAAACGTCAGAGTCATGTGGTGGGTGGCGCCGGTGTCGAGGCACCACCCATCGATCTTGCTGCCGCTGCCGGACCTGCTGCTGAGGAGGGCATGTGCCTTGGGCTCATCGAGGTGGAGAAGAGCCGCTGTAGCCGGTGCTGCTGGAGGTAGCTTGGTGCTCGCATGTGCCATGAACAGAGCTAGTTGCTCCTTCTCTGCCTGCGCGACGTGGGCCTGGGCGCGTCATGGCTGTCTGCAGTCCCTGGCCTAATGGCCAGCACGACCACAGTTGTGGCAGGCGTCATCTTGTGCCAGCTTGGGCTTCTCAGCCGCGCCGCCCTAGGCACCTCCGCGGGCGCTGCCCTTGGCACGCCCTTGCGCCCCGGCCTGGGCGCCTTTGCATGGTTTGTGCGCTTGCCACGCTTGCGGCTGGCTGTAGCGAAAGAAGGCTCCCCTTCTTCTTGTCACCTTGGCTGACAGCCCACTACTCCCGGGTGAGAAGGAGCTTCCCACCAACGGTGGCAGGCCACGAGAAGGGTTGTGGCTCATCGCTGTCGACGACCTTGAGGCGACAGATCGCCTCCTCGATCGACATCGTGGAGAGGTCCAGCAGAGACTCGATTGAGCGAGCCATCTGCTTGTACTTCTCGGGGATGCAGCGGAAGAGCTTCTCGAAACCTCTCTCCTCACTGTAGGTGTCATCGCCAAACTGCACCAACTTCTCCAACAGACTGTTGAGACGGAGAGCAAAATCATCAACATCCTCACCTGGCTTGAAGGCCAGGTTCTCCCACTCCTTGCGAAGTTGCTGCAATGTGGACTTGTGGGCGCAATCATTGCCGATCTGTGCTGCAGTAATGGTGTCCAAAGCCTCCTTGGCAGTCCGCTTGCTGGTGAGCGAGAACTGCATCTCGATCGGTACTGCAGCGATGAGGGCATTTAGCGCCCGTCGATCCTGGTCGTAGTCGACATCGCCTTACCGAACTGCCTCCCACATGTGCAGCACCTGAAGTCTCACCTTCATCACCACAGCCCACTCAACATAGTTGGTCTTGGTGAGGGTAGGCCACCCAACACCGGGGCCAACGTCCCAAGCAATAGCCTGGTACCCGTGGTAGCCACGGTACCGGTCCGGGGAGAGAGCCATGCTGCCTACGATGGCCGTGCTCTTCCTCGACTTGTCCACCGTTGTGCCAGTTCTCGTACTCCACCTCCACCTCAAGCTGGGCAGCTCGCTGCTGCAGCCGCCGGGCCTCTAGTGCGAGGTCCTCGCCATGCGGATCGCGATCGCCACATCCGCTCGGAGCGCGGCCGTCATGCGCACGTCCACCGGGAGCGTCACCGGCACAGTCACGACCATTTAGGCTGCCGCCACAGCGCCTGTGCTCCTCTGGGTCGTCGCTGTCACGCCACCTCCTGGCGGGGTTGCCACTGCACCCATGGCACTATGCGACTGCCCACCACGTCGTCCGTTCATCCTTCACCATCCTAGCTGCGGCGGCCTCCACGTCGACGATGCCTGTGTCAGACACAGTGCCACTAGAGCTATCAGCGTGCAGGGACTTAAGCTCCACTGCGCCGTAGCTACAGCGTTTGCCGTTTCCGCTGCCGCTGCCTCCTCCTCCGCCCTTGTTGCTGCCAGCTCCACCGTCGCTAGCCTTGCTCTCCGGGCCAGTGCTGCAGCGAGATCTGCTGCTGCTTGCTCGGGCTCTTCTGCCATAGTGAGCTCAGCATGCTACCGATGTCACACGCTCAAGTTAAGCGAGTGCTGAGACGCACCTGCGGACATGAGGAATCTCCGGGCTGCTGTGTGGGGAGGAGAGGGCCTTCGATGAACTGCTTCTGCTCGTCTCTGCTAGGGAAAGGGATTGGACAAGAGCTGCTGGCAGAGAGCTTTGGGGAATTGAGCAAGAGATGCTCAGGCTACAGGATAGTACGGCTCCGATGTCACTTGTCAGTCTCTGGATCCTTGCTCTAGGTGTGAGCAGGATCCTTACTCTCATCGAGAGTATAGCACAGAGAACTCAGAGTTGAGGCAATTTTTTGGGTTTATTTCTCACACAATGCTATGCCAACCTGAGGGGTTGGGGATACAAATTTATAGGCTGCTAACCAGCCAAGCATATGCTAAGATGCTAGTCTAAGATGATGTTCTAGATGCTAGTCAAGATGTTATACTAAGATGCTCCTAAGATGCTTGTTCTAAGATGCTAACTGTTGTCCTAAAAGCAGTCAAAGATGCTGGACACAAGGACACAAGGACCATGTGCTGCATACTGCAGCCCACACATAAAGACTTATCCATCAGGTACTAGAGGGAGTAGAGGAACGAGGATAGTATGGCCGGGAGTCATCAAAGGTGACATCCCGAGAAATCCTCATCCGACGAGCAACAGGGTCATAGCAGCGATAACCCTTATGTTTCGTACTGTACCCAAGAAAAACACACTCAACAGACTGAGTAGTGAGTTCGGTGCGCTCACGAGGTGGAAGAAGGACGTAGCAGACACACCCAAAACATGAAGATGGCAATAGGAAGGAGGGGTGCCAAAAAGATGCTCATAGGGAGTGTGTAACAACCCTAGAAATCCGGATATCAAAAATACGGGCTTTCAAAAATTTTTCTAAAGTTTACCAGTGTATGGTGGATGTCATGTAGGAAACCCGCCAATAGATGCACAAATAGCACCCGACGTTAGCCCGAGCATTGCATTTAAATAACCAGAGTTTGATTCGCCTCTTATTCGATTTTATGTGATGTTAATAAAATCGAATAACCTTTAATGTATGTATATACAAATGCCTGCTATCGAGACCCCCCCCCCGCGCTGGTCCAGCCTAGCCGCGCGCTCGACCGCCGACGCACGCGCTCGCTCGCGCACGCACGCGCATGCACGCCGGCCTACCTGCCCGAGCTCGAGGCCCCGACCGGCCTACCTCGAGCGTCGGCCCAGTCGCGCTCGAGCGTCGCGCCACGCGCTGCCGCGCCCCGTCGATCGCTTGCGCGCGCGCTCGCCCGTCCGCCGACCGCCGGCCCAACAATGTGGCCCACCAACTGCCACCGGTTGCGCCCGTGCCTCTGCCCTTTCTCTGGCTGACGCGTGGGACCGACCTGTCAGCTTCCACCTTTTACCACTTCTGGTCGACCGCGCGTCGTGTCCGTCGCACCATTTTTGTGCACCGCGTGCCTCCGCCATCCGCCCGAGTACGGCCGCGTCCCGCGCCGTCCATCTAATCGCCTGCTTGCACCGCGCTTCACCGAAACCTAACCCTAATCGTGGCCGCGCACAGCCGCCCGATGGGCATCTTCTGCCTCCGCCGTCCATGGCCGGCCACCGTGCCTATTTAAAGAGGAGCACCCTGGCCTCTAGGGTTTCCCCATCGCCCCGTCGTCTTGTGGAGACCCGGCGCCAGATCAGTCGAGCGAGAGAGAGAAGGAGGGAGGAGCAGGAAGGAGGTGGAGCTAGAGCGCTGCTGCCGCCGCCGCCGTCCGCGCGCTGAGGAGGACCTGGGAGCGCCGCATAACCGCCTCGACGCCCCGGCTTCGCCTCCCCTACACCGAGCCGCCACCAAGCCCGCGTCACCTGCCTCGACCGTCGCTATGCGGGTAAGCATCCCTGCCCTCGCCCTGCTCGGCCATGGCCGTTACCAGTACATCGTCGACGTTCTCGCTCCCCTATCGCTGTTTCTTTCCTTACTGCGACCGATAGCTTCGCCGTAGTCTAGAGCACGTTTTTGGCAACCTCTAGGAGCCGGCACGGGCCACAGTTGGAGCCACGCACTTTTGCAGCTCCGGCCTCCCCGGACTCTGGCCGCCGGAGCGTCCGCCGTGGCCGCCGAGCCGCGCATGCCCGCCGTGCCTCGACTAGCCCCGGTAGCTAGCTCATGGAGATCCCAGCTTCTCCAATTGAAAGGCAAGAAGGAAGATGGAGACCAACGCCCGGCTTCGCCCGCGAATTTAGCCTCGCCGCCGCCGCGCCTCGCTGACCGCCACCGGCCTGAGGGTCGATTTCCCCAAGTTCGAGCACCTAGCCGGCCAGCCACGTAGCTCAGCTAATGAGCCGACATTCGTCGAGAGTCCACCCGACGAGTCGAGGGTCCACCCGACGAGTCGAGGGTCCGTCCGACATTCGTCGAGGGTCCGCCCGACGAGTTGAGAATCCGTCCAACGAAGTCGAGGGTCCGCCCGACATTCGTCGAGGGTCCGCACGACGAGTTGAGGGTCCGCCCGATGAAGTCGAGGGTCCGTCCGACATTCGTCGAGGGTCTGCCCGACGAAGTCGAGGGCCCGCACGATGAAGTCAAGGGCCCGCACGACGAAGTCGAGGTTCCGCCCGACGAGTTGAGGGCCTGGCTCTAATCGAGGTCCTGGCCCGACTCGAGGATCCGACTCGAGGCCATAGGGTCGAGTCTCACCGGATAACTGTTCTCGAGGGCTGCCCCTTTCGTGCAAACAAAGTCCGTCTTCGAGGGCATGCTCGTTCACCGGGCGAGGCTTCGTTCTCGAGGCCAGTCCGTTCGCCCGAGCGAGCTCCGTCCTCAAGGGGTCGTCCGGATCGCACCCTCGAGTGCACAGTGGCCGACCCAACCTGGCCCCACTTGTCAGTGACCAGATCCAGCCCTGTCCAGACCTTTCGAGGCTCGGTCAAGACCCGTCAGCGTTGACCGTTGACCTGGCCCCACTTGTCAGTGACCAGATCCGTGGTCCCCACCTGTCAGCCACTAACTAGACCCGTCGACACTGACGTCAGCATAACGTCAGCATGACGTCATCTAGCCCAGACCCGCGTCAGTGCTGACGTCATCTCAGCCCCGGCTGCACTGTTCCTGCACGCCACGCGGCCCAATCAGGAGTTGCCACGTGTCAGCACCAGGTTAATCTGCCCTTTTTCTTTTTCTGAAAATAGAATAAACTTCAGAAATTCATAACTTCTTCATACAAACTCCGAAAAATATGAACCAAATGTCCAAATTTTCATAAAAATAAGCTCTACGTCATAGGCTTGTGTATGAGTGCATTTGGAGTTATTAAATTTTATTGCTTCTTTGTGTTGACTCTATAGGAGCCGCTAACGCGGCTATTATGTCTCGTTTCAGAGGAGGATCAGCTTGAGGAGGACGACTATGAGTACGAGGAGGAGCTCGGTGATGACTTCACAGGTGCCACACCCCACCCAACCTCGTAGATCCTATTACGCATGGCATAATATCTAGTTGCTAGTGCTTTAATTATGAATATCACCTGATGATAGGTTGCATGGTAGAATTGCCTGATGAGCCTTTACCTTGTCGCAACCTTACTCCTGCACACCTGCTGATAGGCTAGAAGCTTGCTTATTTCACTTATGATGCTTTACTTCTACTACGCTTATATCTGTGTGATGATGATGTGTGGTGGAGAGTATGGTCATATGGTTAAGGCACGTGGTGCCACTTTACTCGGGGAGAGTGCTGCGTGCGTCATGGGTGTGTGGTGAGGGTTGAGTCGATCGGACAGGATTCTACGACGAGCCATGTGGGCGAGTCTTGCCGGGGAATGTGTTCTGGGCATTCCCGTGTGAGGTGCTTGTGGCGGGCACATTGTGATGCATAAGGAGATCCCGGGGGTGAGAACCTTCGTGGAGCGAAGCCCCGGGAAGGAGGTGCTGTTGTAGCACGGACTGTTGTAGTCCCAAAAGAGAAGATAATCCTGTCTGATCCCACCTAGGACCTGATATCTCTTACGGACCGGAACCTTGGGACTTACGTGCTCACCACTCGCTCTTGTATGGACGGGAGACGGATGTCTGACTAGCTAGGACGGTGCCACTACTACTAGGTTGTTAGCAGAAAGTGTCGGGAGGTACGGGCGTGGAGACCCACACCCTCCTTAGACAGCATAGTGACCACGGGGGCCCGGTACTATGTCTCACAGTCTCAGTGTGCCGGTGGTACCTATCCGGGATGTCCCAGTACTGAGTGGTAGGGTGGCATCGCACCGGTTAGAAAGCAGCCGGAATCAGCTTAGGCGGGGCACCGCCGATGATAGTGATCTTGTGGTTACGGGAGTACACGCTCTGCAGAGTTTATGAATCTATATATAGTCCGCGAGCCACTGGTATGGCTCTTTTCTAAGACCCACGCTTCTCGGGAGTAGTGAGAGGAGTCCTTCTATTTCTCCCCTGGTGTTACCCTTCCGGCTGTGAGCCGCTGAGACAGGCTCCGAGAGGGAGTTGGACCTGTCGACTGAGTGCGAGAGGGTGAGATGTGTGTGATGGAGTTAGAATGGGTTTGGATGTGTGGATGAGATGGATAAAAATTTGATGAATTATATTATATAATATTGGTCACTGTTTGCATAGGAAACTACAGCCACATATTAGGTCGATTTGATTATATCCTTTGTATCCCACCAAATACTACATAGCAAAAGCAAAGCATAGGGTGGGAGATGTGGCCAGTACAAACCGTACTGAAAATTATTTGGCAGGTGAGCCCGACTACGACTATGACGATGAGGAGGAGTAGACGTCTCGTTCCTACGCTCAGGCTTCTTTTTGGAGATTTTATTGTACTTCCGCCTTCCGCAGCTGCCCCAGAAGCTGCTGCTACTCTGATGATCCCGCCAGTGTGGCGATGAACTATTTATGTAATCCCTTCTAATTGTATTCTTTTGTTCGATGTATGGATCCTGTATCGACTATTGTGAGATATTGAGATGGTTTGATGCTTCAAACTATTATATTATCCGCCATTCTGTGTATTTTGCCTTCGTGGAAAATTGAGGATGTTTCAGAGTGCAACCCTGAAGATCAGTAGAGAGCTGGCGATTTATGAGAAAAACAACTGTAGAAACTGCTTCGGCCCAAAAATGAGGAGCAAGTGCAGAAGAGATCAGAAGAGCACGAGCTGTCTCAAGAATGTGACGATGCTTTCGCTCAGCAACAACATTCTGAGCATGAGCACCAGGACATGAAAACGGGCAAGAGTACCTTGCTCAGCAAGATAGGAGCGATGAGCAATGGAGATATACTCACCAGTAGAATCAGCACGAAAAACTCGAATGAAGAGCTATACTGAGTGCGGATCATGGTGGCAAACTGCTAGTAAATAGAGAAAAAATGACAACGACAAGACATCAAATAAATCCAAGTAAATCTCGAGTAGTCACAAATGAATAGAACATAGTATGATTGACCACCTTTTGAAACGAAAGGTGCAGGATCCCATACATCAAAGTGAACAAGATCAAAAGGTTTCTGGGACTTAGACTCACTAGAAGGGTAAGGTAATTGCAACTGTTTGCCAAGTTTACAACCCATACAATGAAGAGTAGTGTCACCAAAAACAGGGCCTAGAACACCACTACCAACAAGAGAGGACAATCTAGAACCAGAGAGGTGGCCAATGTGACGATGCTACTGCACAAAAGAAGTAGTAGATGAAGTAGTTGTTGCGGATGCTGGGAAACTAGGTGATGCAGGAGGTGAAGCAGGTGAAGGAAGACGCAACCAATCAAGCTCTCATAGGCGTTGTGAATCATAACGCCTAGGCCCAGTTCCCACCAAAAGGCCCGTACGGCGATCTTGAACACAACAAGAATCACACTCAAGGATTATGCGACAACCATGGTTAGTGATTTGACCCGCAGACAATAGTTGCATGGTGATTTTGGGTACATGGGATACAGTAGGAACATCAAAAGAAGTGGTCGAAAGAACACCTCTCCCAATAACAGGAAGTGAAGTGTTGCGAACAAATATAGGTGGATCAGGGGAAGACATAGACGACAAGTGTCTTGAATGGGGCGTCATATGAAAAGAAGCACCAGAGTCAAAAAACCATGGGGATGATATATTTGACGAAGGAGGAGCAGAACTAGAAGCCTGAGCAGTAGTCCCATGAGCGGAGGCCTGAGCTACAGTAGTAAGGTGGGCCTAAGCTACAGTAGTAAGGTGACGGAACATGGCGAGAACCTCCCGCTCCGCTACAGACAAAGAATGGGTGCCCTGCAAAGCAGAGGAACCACCAGAGCCCTGAAAGAAGCGCCTGCCATGACGTCCCAGTCATTCGTGCTGCTTCTTACGACAATGCTGCTTCTCATGGCTGTAGAGTTTGCAATGGCCACACTGAACAGAACGCCCAGAGGAAGGCAAGGAGGCCATGAAAAGAGATAGGTTCTGTCTTTTTTTTTACTATGGATAACTGAAGAGTGGAGAAGGGGAAACACAAAGGAGCAACAGCGGGAGGCAGGGGAAGGTTGAAGGAGTCGTGGGTGCCGCACGAAGGAGCAAAGGGCCGGCGCGGAGGGGCGCAGGCGACCGGGGCAGGCACGGTGGCTCGCTAGGCGGCACATGTGACCGCAGGCAGAGCAGGGCCCGGCTCGCACGAACGTAGGCACGAACGTAGCGCGAAACGCGCGAAACAGGGCGAGCGCGCGCACGGAAGAGAGCGAACACGGGGCCGCGCGAGCCGCGCGTGAAGAGAGGGACGCGGATGCGGAGCTGGCACGGCGGCGGCGCCGTGAATCGCGGATCGGCCGATGGTTCAGGTGAGACCGAAACCTAGCTTGATACAATGTTAGAATAGCTGGGCGAATCGGATTCCATTGCTAGACCCCAGAGGGGCAATATACATGTGAGTACATATATGCAAAGGAACCCTCCAAGTAGAGCGAAAACAGAGAAAACATCTATACATCTAACAGGTGTCATGTCGGTACTTATTGATACTTCCTCTGTTCTAAATTATCAGTCTCTTTAACTTTTTTTTATGCATCCATTTTGCTATGCATCTAGAATAATAATATGTCTGGATATATAACAAGATAAACCAAAAAAAATCAAAGCGATTTGTAGTTTGAAACAGAGGGAGTATCTTTTATCAAAAAGATACCGGCACCGATCACCATCGAGGTTACTAGCAAAAGCAGGCAGAATCGATCACATAGTGCCCTCAAAGAATATGCAGGCTCGGACGCAGGTTGGGAAGCTGTACTGCCTTCCTTCAGGCTTCAGATCTGAAGAGCCGCGGTTATTTCCGAATTCCGATACGGACTGGACAGCACAGCTATCCGAATTCAGAAATTAATTAATGTATATTGTCGTCCGTATTACCGATACACAGACCCATAGTAGCACGGAACTATTTGAGGAAATTAATTAATATATATAAATACACAGACCGCCATGAATCTCATGCTTAAGCACGGATTATGGTAACTTATGCCTTGTTTAGATTTTAGATTTCACCCTAAATTTTACTATGCAAAAAGAAAATTTCTCGTCACATTAAAATATTGACATATATATAGAATACTAAATATAGATAAAATAAAAAACTAATTACACAGTTTTATTGTATTTTACGAGACGAATATTTTAAACCTAATTAATTAATATTTGAATAATTATTATTAAATAAAAATAAAATTATTACAGTGTTTAACAGAATTTACTGTACAGTTAGTATACCAACTTTGATATCTAAACGAGAACTAGGCCTTAGTAGCAAAAGGCAGGCAGAATGGATCAGTAACCTGTCATCGAAGGAGGTGAAGGCTTGCACGCAGGTTTCGAGCGAAGCCGCTCCGTCCGGCCCCTTCCCTTCCCTTGCTTGAGATCCGGAGAAGAGAAGAATGGCGGCGCGCGGCGCTCGCCTTCGTCGTCGTTGACGGCTTGACGCGGAGAGGGGCGGAGAGCTAGCTCATCATAGCAGAAGATCCAAAAGGTCGACTGGCATATTGGCTAGCTGCAGTCTGCAGATACATGTCGACCGCAGAAGTCCACCAATCACCACGGCACCGTGGTCCAATCGAGTCATAGAGGAGTAAATTATGGAAGTGGGCCCGTGTGGAGGTTTTTTTTTTTTTTGACAGGAATCCACTTCCGAGAGCCACAGTGGGTCGATACATCTACTCCTGACGTAGGCCATGATTATGGAAGTGGGCCATGTGACCAGCTGGGTCTAGCGAGTCCGCCCATTCGGTTCAGAACTGGCCTGACGAGCAGTCCATAAAAACAAAAAGCAAACAACACACATGAATAATTAAAAACTTCTCTACGTAATTTCCTTCTTCAAAATCAATGACTCACAGTATACCTATTACGGATACAACAGCTGAGATTAAAAGTGTGGTCCGGCTTCCCACTCCCCCTCCAGCCCTCAATCAAGCACACGATGGAAGAAAACCATCCGCGTTCGAAACCTGTCCTCGTCGAAAAAAAGAACATTTTGCCTATCCGGTGACTGCTGTTCTTTTGCCTATCCGGTGACTGCTGCAACGGAAAAATGAAAAAAAAAGGAAACCGGCAAGTGTTTCACCACGATCTCCGTGCCCGGGCACGCACTCGCCCGCCGCGCCG
>JALGXP010000457.1:0-32934 GCA_023333625.1 Bothriochloa decipiens | reverse complement strand
AGTGTGCATTCATGTGCATTTGTGAATTTGATGCACTTGTCAAGGGGGAGTTGCAGTTGCACATTTGTTGTTGCTAGACGTGTCGAGCCGTTTGCCTCTACCTAGAGGGTCTAGCTATTTTTAGGTGCTTTCAGGTGCATTTGAGCTTGTTGTTATTGCTCTTTGCTTTGCTCATGACAAGTGATTGTTTTGAGTTTTCTTTGGCTTTTGGTCACTTATGTGGGCTTTCTTTGGCTTTGTGTTGGTGTTGACAATGCACTCATCAAGGGGGAGATTGCGGACACATGATTTTCCATATCATGGTGTAGCATATTTTGTTAGTGTGATCAGTGATTGCCAACATGTCCAGCACTTTGGTTGGTGGTCGGTCTTGGTGGTTCTACTGATCCCCTCGCATAGGGTTATGTGTTGAAACGTGTCTCTTGGTTTGTGATGTGCAGGTGTGGAGTCCGAAGGCAGTGGCAGTGGTCGGGTGATGGTCCAGTAGGGCATGCCATGCTAATGGAACGGGTGTGGTGAAGGGCAGACGCGAGGCTTGGACCAAGGGACCAGATGGCCAGGTGGCCAACTACGGTGGCTGATACTTGGGACATCGACAAGCGCAAGTGTACAAGGCGGGGGACATGTATGGGCTACGCTACTCGCGTGGAGGTTTGGTGGTTTGTCCTAAAAACCATCAGTGGGGGATGCGTATGGGCTACCCTACTCACAGACGGTTTGGTTGTTTGCCCTCAAAACCATCGGTGCCAGGTTTCACAGGTTTGTGCCTCAAAACCCAGTGGTCCCGATGCGGACGGACGACACGTGGAGGCATCAGAGAGATTGCGTCGAGCAAGGCTACCGATGAGAAGGCGTGGTGGCCGTCAGATCAGGAAATCTTGAGTTGGACCATAGTTCCCTTGGCTAGGTGGTTCTCTCTAATAATATGTAGGGGCAGTAGTGGAATTGTGTAGTAGGCATATAAATAGGAGTGGATAGCCCCCCACTAGACCTACCTCTTTTGCTTCCTCTTTCTCGTCTCTCCACTCCACCACTGCCGCAGCTCTCTGCTGGTTTTCGGTTTTCCCTTTTCTGTTCATGTTCTTGTAGAGGTCCAAGAACAAGAATTTTACCCATGTATTTGTGAGATATTTTGTGTAGGAATGGAGGCCCGAATCCTCCTCGTGCCCTCTGGGATTTTTCAATTTGATCTGTGAGTTTGTTTTGTTCTCTGTGCGCCGTTGACTTTCTGAGGTATTATGGAGGAACTTTGATTCATCGTTTTTGTAGTGATTTGGCTCATTCTTTTTGCACAGATTGACGCTTTGTCGAGTGATGAACTAGATCCTAAAGTGAATTGAACCAATCCCCCTCATGCATCAAGAAACCGATCAATTTGTGTTTTAGGGAGAAACTATGTGCTTGGTCCTAGATCTGCTTTTCATGGCCACTGGTTTCAAATTGGGCTTTGATTTCTTGGGGATAGGTTTCATTCTCCCTTGTAATTTCCTGTGCGAAATCTCATAACGATCTGTGCCGATCAGATCTAGCTTCTATTGATTTCTCCCTCTCGAGTTTCTGCTATCCTAAGTAGATGCTTTTTCCTGAGACCCTTTGATTCTCCACTTTTTGACTCTGTGGGACTCAATAGCAGTGCTACCAGCATCGTGTGCTCAGGCATCAAGAGAGCTCTTTTGAGCAGCACTTGTCTTTGACCCCAGTTACCCAATTCATTCGTCAGTGGTTGGCATACTGCTTTGGTGACACCAGTGGTGGGAGAACAGCAGTAGCACTACAGCGCTGAAGCGCCTCCCATTCTAGGTCGTGAGCTCCCAACCATTTTTCCTGACCAGCTTTGGTTTGTCCTTGACCTATTCTAGCTCTGTTCCTGACCACCTTTATTTGACATGGTCAGGAGCAGTTTTACCGACCAGCTTTCGTCTTGCTGTCAACCGCCGTGGTCAATGTGGTCTAAACCAGTTTTCGACCAGGTTTCTCTTTGTTGCTGACTAGCTCCTGACTAGCTGCATTTTGTTCCCTGTTGTTATCCTTGTGCTTTACATTTACTTGGAGGTGCTCAACAGTGTTTTTACCTGATTGGGGTTTTTGAAGAAAAAGTTTTCGGCTCCCATTCACCCCCTCTGGTCACCGTTTTTCGGTCCTTCATCATCCGAGGAGTTCTTGAAGTAGGTTAGTGATCAGTAGGTAGGGCTTGCTTCTCTTTTGGAGCAAGTTGTAGATAGGATATATTTAGGTGCTGATCCTTCTGCTCCTGCGCCTTGATTGCATTCTTGTGAGGACTCTTTGTATAAAGGTGCTTGCTTTGTTTGTCATAATTGTTTCTCTATGGTACTTCTTGGTTGTGCAGGCTTTGTCCTGTCTTGAGTGCTATTTTTGGCGAGTTCTTGCTATACGGGCCTTGTCCCGTCTTGAGTTGTTTTGGCAGGTACTTCTCCTGACTAGTCGCTTGCTTTTATTGCTTTGAACTACCCGCTGCATCATATCACTAGCGGAAGAGTAGTAGTTGATTCTGAGCTAGTTTTGCTCTTGTCTTGAGTTGTGCTGCATCATGTCGCAACGTAATGTAGGTCTGATCTTGAACCGGCACAATGTGCCTGAGTTTAGCCTGCCATGTTGTATCATGAAAGAACTCTCTGATCATGAACTGACACGAGTGCCTTGATTCACCCAAGAGAGCCCTGGTCCTGAAACGACATGGTGCCCTGATCTCGCTGTTTGTAGTGAAAAGGTCTTGACTCCCAAACCAGCACTATATGCTTGGGTTCAACTACATCACGTCACAGTAAACCCTCTGATCGTGGACCGACACGAGTGCCCTAATCTAGCTCGGTGCTCTACATCATGTCATAGGTAAGAAAGAGGGGATGTCAAATAGTCCTGTACTGACACAAGTGCCCTGATCCTGTTGTTGTGAAAGGATTTGACTCCCTAACCA
Organism: Bothriochloa decipiens; assembly: GCA_023333625.1. Classification (NCBI taxonomy): domain Eukaryota; kingdom Viridiplantae; phylum Streptophyta; class Magnoliopsida; order Poales; family Poaceae; genus Bothriochloa; species Bothriochloa decipiens. The sequence continues at coordinate 29,999 of JALGXP010000457.1, read as the reverse complement.
GCACTACATGCCTGAGTTCTTTTGCACTATATGGCAGGAAAGCTCTCTGATCATGGACCGACACGAGTGCCCTAATCCACCCTAGAGAGGTCTGATCCTAGACAGACATGAGTGCCCTGATCCAGCCCGAAGCCACGCGTCGGGTGGCAAGCCTGACCCTGAATGCGGTACCATGTACTCAGATTTAGGTAGGCACATTGTGAGATCACCCCACAGTGCAATTCTTGAAGTGGCATTAAATGCCTAAATTCTCATCATCTTTTTGCAACTGTATGACTATTTGGCAGTGAGTTGTTCTTGATGGAGCTTGAATATTTCTGTTGCATTGTTGTGGGTTCTTTTATAGGACTTCTGCTAGTTGGAGCTGGCTGATGTGCCAAGTGTTCTTTAGTGGGATCTCTTCATCTATCATCAACTCGTATGTTCCTGGTCCGATCGCTCTTTTCACTTTGAAAGGTCCTTCCCATGGGCTAAGTAGCTTGTGTCTTCCATCTTTCTTCTGGATGAGTTAAAGAACTAAATCTCTGGGTTTTAGTGCCCAGGGTTGTGTACTCTTGTCGTAGTGTCTTCTTAAGCCTTGTTGATATCTTGCGTTTTGTAGGATTGCACATTCTCTAACTTCTTCTAGTGAGTCGAGTTCCAGGCGTCTTGTTTCTTCAGCTTCTCCTTCTTTGTATTGTTGTATCTTTAGTGATGTCCATATTAGGTCTGCTGGTAGTTCTACTTCTGATCTGTAGATGAGGAAAAATGGTGAGTATCCAGTTGATCTGCTGATTTGGGTTCTTAATCCTAAACAACTTTTGGTATTTAGCAATCCACTTTGCTCCATAATCCACTATTTCTTCATATAATCTCGGCTTCAGTCCTTATAAAATCAACCCGTTTGCTCTTTCAACTTGTCCGTTTGCTTGAGGGTGAGCGATGGATGATCTATATCGATTCCACAGCTCATTGCCCATGATGTAAATTCTCTTGTCATGAATGGTGATCCTCAATCTGTGATGATCCTGTTGGGTATCCCAAATCTGAACATGATGATTTGTATGAACTCCACTGCCTTTTCTATGTTGTACTTGACCAAGGGTTTGTATTCTATCCACTTAGTGAATTTGTCGATTGCAACAAAGATGTACTCGAATCCTCTGGTTGATCTCTTCAGTGGTCTGACTTGGTCGAGTCCCCAACAGGAGAAGGGCCAAGATGGTGGTATGCATATCAAGTTGTGTGCTGGAACGTGTTGTTATCTTGCAAATATCTAATAGTTCTTGCACTTCTTAATGAAATCTTCCACTTCTTTCATTGCCGTGGGCCAGTGGTATCCCATCTTGAAATCTTTGCCTACCAAGGTTCTTCAACCCGTATGTATTTCATCGATGATGTCGATTCCTCTTCCCCGAGTAGCACTCCTGATGAAGCTGCTCTTTTGTATGGCTTCTCTTCAACCAGCACATAGTTTTTACATCTATGTATCAATCGGGTTCTTTGTCTTATCTTCTGGTAAAGTCTTGTCCTTGATGTAGTCGATGAATTATTGCATCCAATCCTCATAGACTACCATGATTTGCCTCGTGGAGGCGTCTTGATCGATCTCATCGGGTCGTCTTTGATTGTTATAGTAATGTCTCTGGGTTGTTTGATTGATGGCGCTTTTAGTTCTTCAACAAAGATCTCTGGTGGTACCTTTGCTCTATCGGAACCTATCTTCCAGGGTATCTGCTGCTACATTTGAGTCCCTTAGGACATGGTGGATTTCTAGTCCTTGGAAATTTTTCTCTAGCTTTCTCACTTCTATGCAATAGGCTCCCATGTTGTTCTTTGTGCAGTCCTAATCTTTGTTGACTTGGTTGATCACAGCTACTGAATCCCCGTAGATGAGTAATCTTTTTTTGCTAAAGAATGGGCTGCCCTTAGCCTGTGTATGAGTGATTCGTATTCTGCTTCATTATTGGTCACTTGCCACAGAATCTGTAGAACATAATTGAGTTGCTTTCCCTCTAGTGATATGAATAGAATCCCTACTCTGGTGCCTCCTAGTTTGAGTGAACCATCGAAGTACATCTTCCAATGATCTGTGATGGGCTTGGGTTTTTTCAAGGTAGTCTTGGTCCACTCAGCTAGGAAATCACTGAGTGCTTGAGACTTGATGGCCTTCTTGGATTGAAACTCTAGATTTAATGCCTCAAGCTCAACTGCCCACTTTGATATTCTTCCTGTTGCATCCCTATTTCATAGGATGTTTGGTAGTGGGAAATCTATGATTACTGTAATCTTGTGTTCTTGGAAATAATGACTCAGCTTCTTTGATGATATAAGGATTGCATAAAGTAGCTTCTGTATGTGTGGATATCTGACTTTTGATTCTGTTAACACTTCATTGACATAGTAAACTGGTCTCTGCACCTTATAGGCATGACCAGGTTCTTCCCTTTCGACCACAATTGATGTGCTTACGATGTTCTCTGTAGCAAAGATGTAGAGCAGCATGTCTTCCTTCTTGGTTGGTGGTACCAATATAGGTGATGAGGCTAGGTTGTGCTTAAGTTTCTAGAAAGCTTCATCTGCTTCTTCTGACCACTTAAATTTACCTATCCTTTTTACCAGCTTGAAGAATGAAATGCCCTTTTCTTCTAGGCGAGATACGAATTTGTTAAGAGCTGCCATGCAACCCGTCAGCTTCTGGATGTCCTTTATTTTTCATGGCAGCTCCATATCTAAGATTGCTTTAATATGCTTGGTGCTTGCTTCGATTCCTCTATTGCTGACTAGAAAACCAAGTAATTGCCCTGCTGGAACTCCAAAGACTCATTTGTTTGGGTTGAGCTTCCACCTCTACTTCTTCAGATTTGTAAAAGTTTCTTGTAGGTCATCTATCAGTGCATCGGGTTCATTTGTTTTGACCACAACATCATCCACGTATGCTTTGGCGTTTCTCCCTATCTGATCTCCTAGGGTTGTTTGAATAGCTCTTTGATATGTTGCTCCAGCGTTCCTTAATCCAAAGGGCATTGATATGTAGCAGTAGACTCCGAATGGTGTTACAAAGGATGTTTTGCTTTAGTCTTCTTCTCTGAGAGATATTTGATGATATCCAAAATAGCAATCTACGAACGAGAGTAGAGCTACCCCAGCTGTTAAAAATATAACATGGTCAATTCTTGGAGGACTATAGGGGTCCTTGGTGCAGTGTCTGTTGAGGTCAGTGTAGTCAATGCTCATACACCAATCTGTCGAGTTCTTTTTCTCTACAAGCACTAGATTTGCTAACCAATCTGGATTAATTATTTCTCTGATGATTCCTACTACCATTAACTTTATGAGTTCTTTTTTGATTGCCGCTTTCCTATCTGGTGCAACTGCATAGCTTCTGCTTGATGGGTGTCGAACCCTTGTTCACATCAATGATATGCTCAACCAAATCTCTTGGGACCCCTGGCATGTCGGCTGGCTTCCAGGCAAAGATATCTTTGTTGTCCCTAATAAACTTGGTGAGTGAGTTCCTATTTAGGGTTAAGTTCTGCATGGATGGTCACCATCTTCTCAGGGTCACCAGTCTCTAGGTCGATCTTCTTGGTTTTTACATCAATTGGTGTGGTGAAGCTCTTGCTCGCCTTTTTTATAGTGATTGGTGTCTCCTGTGGGTTCATTGTTGCAGCTATCATGGCAATCTCCCTTTTGCCTTGTTCACCTTGTAGCTTCTATGCGATTTGAATCACTTGAACATCACAGTCATTTGCTATCTGGAGGTCTCCTTGTAGTGATAATATCCCCCTGGTTGTTGGCATCTTGAGAAGTAGGTACGAGTAGTGTGGTATTGCCATGTACTTGGTCAATGCTAGTCATCCCAAAATTGCATGGTAGTAAGATTCAAAATTAGCCACTTTGAACTTAATGAATTCTGTTATGTACTTCTCCTTGGTTCCAAAGGTAACTGGTAACATGATTTGTCGTAATGGTACTGCTGCCATCCTAGGCACTATGTTGTAGAACGGTGTGCTTGTTAGGGTAATCATCCCTTCGTAATCTATGCTCATCTTCTTTAATGTTGCAGTGAATATGATGTCTAGCCCTGCTCCTCCATCAATCAGTACTTTGGGAACTATGATTCCAATGATTGTGGGTGCCACCACCAATGGATAACAACATGCGTTCAACGTGCTTGTCCATTGATCTTCTCTTGTGAAGTTGATCGGGTACTTTGACCCATCCAGATACCTCAAAACTACAGGTTCTACTGCCATGATGGTTCTATGTGCTAGCTTCTGCTATTGTTTGCTTTTGGCTCCTAGGACTCCTGAGAATATTACGTATAGTTCCTTCTGTGGTTCTTGAAATTCTCCCTCCAGCTTCTTCTCTTCTTTCTTTGGTTCTTGTTCCCTTCTTTCCTGATTGTCATTGTACCTCCCAGCTCTTCTACTCTTCTATATCGGTTGTTGAAGTTGGACAGTCCCTTAGCTTGTGTCCTGCTCTTGGGTGTAAAGGGCAATTCATGTCTTCAAAATGTGTAAGTTGTCTATCTTTTATCCTATCCCTTTCTTTAGTGTCAAGTTTTCATAGGTGTTGGTTCTTTTGTTGTCCATTGCCACTGTGTTGTCCTTCCTTGGCCGCTTATCATTGCTCCTATTGTCGTACCTTGATGGCTCGTACCACCCCTTCTGTCGCCATTGTCTTTACTGCTTGGGAACCTTTTATTGGTTTTTTCTTCTGAGGATATAAGTTTTTTAATGGCTCATTTGAATTCCTCATTTGTCTTTGGGTCTTCATTGTTGAACTCTTTGAACTGCCATCTTGCAACAATTCCATTGCTGAATATGTCAATAACTTCTCTATCCATGATTTCATGTACTTGCGCCCTTGCCTCACCAAATCTTTTGTAATACTCTCTATGTGACTCGTCCAGCTTCGCGTGATCCCTTGTAGTTTTGTTGCTGTCATCAGATGCATGATAATTCCTACAAAGTGACTGCAGAATTGCTTTTGCAAGTCACTCCAATATCTGATGGATCCTACAGGTAGTTTGTCAAACCACTGCAGCGACATTGCTTCTAGAGCAATTAGAAAAAATAAAGCTTTGAGGTTGTCATTTCCTCTAGCCAACTTGATAGATTGTGAATAGACTTTGAGCCATTGCTTTGGTTCTTCTTTTCCATTGTATTTTGAGTGATTTGATGGCTTGAACTTTTGAGGTAGCTTCAAATCTTGTCGCCTTCCCACAAAGCGTGGGAACCTATCATAATTATCCTTCCTGTTGTAGTCTGGTGATGGTGATCTCCTGTGTTGAGGCCCCGGTTCTCTGTACTGTGACCTATACTCTGATTCGCCGCACCCTTCTTCCTCGCTTATTGCATTGCTTTGCTCCAGCCTTTTTGGTAGTTGTTGCGGTCGGGTCTTTTCAGACCTCTGAGGTGGTGATGGTCGTGAATGCCGATGACTTGCTGTTTTTCCCCTCATGTTGTTGCTCTCCTCCGGCCCTAATCAAGTGAAGATTGACCTTTGGAGTTATCCTCCCTATTGATCAGCGATAGCGGGTTGTCCATTCTACTGTGCCCTAATGGGTGATTGTTTAGGTTCTTGGACCTTCTTCTGAGTGGCTTCTTTCTCTCTCTGTGTCTTCTTCAACAATTCGAGTTGTTTAGTAGCTTCTTGATCTTTTCTTGTTCATTGAGCTTAGCTACTTGCTTTTCTTCCTTCATCTCATTATAAGCCATACCTTCTTGCTTGTACTTAGTCCAAGCTTGCTTCTTGCGCCTAGCCTTGTTCTTTTTGCTGACTCTTCGTCGATTCTTGTTCATTCTTGTCTTCTTGTGGCCTTCTCTTTCATCTTTCTCTATGCGCTCTTCCTCAAATACTTCTGGTGTCTTAGGTGACATAGGTAATTCAACCATATTGTCCATGTAAACAGTTCTTCTCTTTATCCTCTTTAAGCTTAGTGTGAGCTCTTCCTCTTCCAAATCAATTATGTCAAAATATAGACCGGCGAGTTCTTTTCCTTCCTGGAAGGGTTGTTCCTGAGGATGATGGTTGAATGGTGCCTCCTTGGTAGGAAAAGAGCCTGCCCATTGTACTACACAATTCACCGTGTTGTGGTCATGAATAGTTCTTCTTGTGCTTCAGCCAGCGTGAAATTCCTCCTGATTTTCTTTGCTTCTCTTCCATAGTCTTGATAGTCATAGCCTAGAATAGTTGGCTCAACAGATTCATTCGTCCTTCGTCTGCCATGGATTAGGCACTCATACGGCTTCTTCAAGTACTCTTGTACTATGGATGCCGAGTTGCGCAAACCATATGGAAATGAGTTAGGAAACTTGATGAAGATCTTAGAGTTGGATATGGTCTTCAGGTTCTCATCTGAGTCAGCCTCATAGTCTTCCTCTTCCCCAATCGAGTCTAAAACCCTAAGGACGTCTTTGAAAATGATCTTCAAACCCTTGTCTAAGTTGACTTCATAGTCTTCTTCTTCTTGAACCAGATTCAAAGTCAAAAGTGTTGCTAGGCTTTTTGGCAAGTCAAGATTCTTCCATGGCATCGATCTTGATGTTGTCGAGCTCTAGTTTCTTGATTAGATGGCTTTGGAGCTTGCCTTCGTCATCAGCTTCGTAGACCTAGGAGCCGAAGATGAAGGTCGTCCTCGTTGAAAAACTCATCTTGAAGGTGAGGTCCGTCGAATTCTTGGTGTACAATCCGCCAAAAACACCTACTTGGTGTGCCAGCTGTCAATGTTTTATCACCAATAGCCCACCACCGGGGTACCCAAGAGGGTGTTTTTGTTCAGAGGGGCTTAGCGGACTATGGAACTCGGTGGTTGCGGCAACAAGCTTGATGAGACAGACGATTTTATACTGGTTTGGGCCCTCGACTTGTGTCGAGTAAAGAACTTTACGTCCAGTCGGTGTTAGCCTATTGTGTTGTATTGATGAGTATGAGGGATTGTGCATCATGTGTGTGTGAGGTGTTGGAGGTGTTGTTCGTGTTCTTTACAAGGGGTACCCTCAGCGGCCTTATATAGGACGAGGCCTGCTGCGGGTTCTGTGTTTTCTAGTCAAATTCTAGGAATGAGTCCTAAACTAAGAGTTTTGTACTCTTTCCTATTACAATCTGCCTCAGATATGGAAGTTTATGGGTCGTGTTGCTCTGTGTTTGACTCGAATTGGGCGGCGGGTTCTTCGATCCTCCGTCCGTATTCCGTCTCCTTGGGGAACCTCCGTTGCCCCCATCGACACCGTCCGTTATGGGTTCATCAAAATCTTTCTTGCATTATGAGGTGATGAAGTGCATCGAGCTGGATCAGGGAACTCATGTTAGTCCAAGATTGGGGTGAATCAGGGCACTCATGTCAGTTAATGATCTGAAAGTTTTCGCTACGATGTGATGCAGCTAGCCAGGCTAAACCCGAGCACTTTAAGTGCCGTTTCAGGATCAGGCTTTGTACTGCTAGGAGATGTGGGGCAGTAGGCTGGATCAAGGCACACATGTCAGTCCAGCATCAGGCCTTTCTTTGGTGAATCAGGGCACTCGTGTTGGTTCACGATCAGGAAATTTTTGCGGTGATGTGATGTAGCTAGCTAGGCTGCACCGCAACACTTTAAGTGCCGTTTTAGGATTAGGCTTTGTGCTGCGAGGAGATGTAGTGCACTAGGCTAGATTAGAGCACTCGTGTTGGTCCAGGATTGGGCCTTTCTGGGGTGAATTAGGGCACTCCTGTTCGTTCACAATTAGAAAGTTTTTGCTACGATGTGATGTAGCTAGTCAGGCTAAAACCAAGCGCATAAATGTCATTTCACGATTAGGCTTCGTACTGTGAGTCAATGCAGTGCACGGGCTGAATTAGGGCACTCGTCGGTTCAGGATTGGGCCTTTCTAGGGTGAATCAGGGCACTCATGTTAGTTCATGATCAGAAAGTTTTTTCTCACTACGATGTGATGCAGCATGCTGGGTTGAACACATAAATGCTGGTTTAAGATTTGCAACTCCACTTCTACCTGCGACATGATGCATTGCATGATCAAGAACTCAAGACAAATAGTACTGGCTTAGGACTGGCCACTATACTTCTACTTGCGACATGATGCAGTAAGTAATATAGAGCAATGGGAGCCAACGACTACTCAAAAATTCAATGAACTACTCGTCAAGACAAAACAAGCCGGGACAAAGCCCGCACAGCAAGAAAAGTCATAAAAGCAATAGAAGTATGCATGTTGAAAGAGCGGCATCCATTTATACAAAATTTGTTTACAACAAGGCACATCAAGGCACAAGACAAAGTTCACAAAGAACCCGGATAGATTAAAACAACCCGGAAGAAGTGGGACAAAGATAAAGACAAGTTTAAAAGAACCTAAACACAAAGATCGAGGGCTCGCCTTTACTTCAACAATGCCTGGGGGCTTGGACTCAATGACAAAGAATCAAGAATACAAGAGCTCAAGACTACATGACAACACATCAGGACCCTTCACTTGGTTTCTTTTCCAAGGAAAACAACCCAGAGAAGGCTCAGGGGCTGCAGAGTACCCTCCACCAAAGGAAACTTTAAAATCTCTTCAAGACCCTCTAGATTTTTATTCCATAAACCAAGAGGCTCAGGGGCTACACTCCCTGTGTGCAATTTTTTCAAAATTCCACTCCGTGAAAAACAAGACGATGGCTAGAAGACGAAGACTATATCAGACCCTCTAGCTTTTTGTTTCATAAAGCAAGAGGCTTAAGGACTGCACTCAATTAGTGAATTTTTTTCAAATTGCACTCCCTCAAAGACAAGGTGATGACAGGAGAAGAGAAGAGCATCCCAAGATTTCATCTCAAAAGAACACGGCTTCCAAGATCAAAATCCTAGAACGCTCGGGGCTTGTCAATGGGGGACCCACGGGGCTCCCCACGAAGAAGACATTGGAAGACCTAGTCTAATTAGGATTCCTTTCATGTAATCCTACTAGGACTAGTTACATGCAATCCTACTAGGATCTCTACTTTGTAACTGACTAGGATCCCTGCCTCTCCTATGACTATATAAAGGAAGGCAGGGCTCCCTAGATTGGTACAAGGAAGAAGATTGTAACGCACACAACACATGACTGGTTAACACCGACTGGACATAAAAGGCTATTACTCAACCTCAAGTCGAGGGCCCAAACCAGTATAAAATCATCTATCTCGTCATGCTTGTTGCCGTAACCACTGAGTTTCATCTCCTGCGAACAAAAACACCCCCTTGGGTACCCTGATGGTGGGCTATTGGTGATAAAACATCGACAGAGACCCTGCTATTCACGTGGGACCATCCGATTAGATGAGACCTGTCACAGGGGACCCATCCCTGTTCACATGAGGCCATCACTCCATGACTGACCTGTGGGACTATCGATGAAACCTCCATAGTAGTCTACCACGGGGTACCCCGAGGTAGAAGACGATCAGTGAGGGCACGCTTAGACCTATGAACCAGATGTGAAACGCAAGACAAACAACTAGGGTTTATCTAGGTTCAGGCTGTGAGGTGTGTAATACCCTACGTCCTGCGTCTCTGCTGCTGTATTGATGAGTACCCAAAGGATTGAATGAGATGTGTTCTAGGGGTTCCTTTCCCGCCTTAGATAGCCAGGGGCAAGATTACAGATCTAGGGTTTCCTATGGTCAGTTACATTGCTTTGTATCTCGAAGAGTACAAATAGATCTAACCAACTAGGCTTCCTTGCATGCCAAGCAGCCTTCAGGATCTGCGCAGCTCACCGACCAGGGCGGTGATGGACCACGGGCTTCGTCTTATTTTCTGGGCCGTCTGGTCCATGCGGCCCAAGGCCCTGCCATGAGGGTATAGGGTTTTATACCCCCACAGCTAGTCCCCGAGCACCATGTATCTTGAGAGTCGCCATCTTGTCCTTTGTTGAGAAGTGAAGATGTAGACCACATAATACTGAGTAGCAAAGATGCTGACCACATAGTGATGACCAGTGAAGATGCTGACCATGTAGTGCTGACTAGTAGAAGTACGGGCCAGATTCATCCTGAGCAGTTCGTAAGTCAGCTCCTGACCATAGCTTCTGTCAAGGAAGGTGGTCTGTCGAAAGATGTGTGGTGCTCTAGGAAAAAGAAAAAAGATTTTCACATTCCTAGGACGTGGCCCACGTTAACACGTGACATAAAGTATCACTAGGATGCTAAGATGAACCATCCGCAAAGGTAAGGGTATTGAACCATGAATAGAAAATAGGCCCAAGTCACTGCTAGGTGACGAGGGCCCACGTAGTCCCCAAGCTTGATAGAAGATAGAAAATGTTGTATTGAGCTTTTATAAAAAACTCAACATAGCACTAACTGGTCCAGCATCCATGCCAAGTGACTAGTTGTTACACAGTCCCTAGGTAAGTCCCAGACAAAGCACAGGCTCGTTCGGGTCAAGGAACACCAAGAACTGCCAGTTCATAGACACCTCTGGGTGGCAAGTCAATGCGTAGTCCCCAGGCAAGTACTAGATGGAGCACAAGCTCAATCAGGTCAAGGGACACCGAGAACACATGGTCCATAGGCACCTCTGGGCTGCAAGTCGATGCACAGTCCCGAGGAAAGTGAAAAATAATATGTGTAGCCGGAAAATCAATCCTAAGATTTTTGTGGAAAAAATCTGGGACAAATTTGGAAAAAAGTATAAGTAACACCATAATATAGGGATAATTCTCGTAATTAATGGACACGTGCCAGTCATGGGATAGGAGCACACAACAACTACATGGATGTAAATAAAGAATTCCGTAGCCCATATTCATGCACGGGACGGGGACGACCCACTTATGGTTGAAAAAAGCCGCGTCCACACCGAGTCCGTAGGTCCAACCCTAGAAGTCAAAGCAACATCATCTGAATCCTATAAATACACGTGCCACCACCGGGGAACAGTTTCACATTCATTCATTTCCAACTCCCCACTTCCCCACTTTCTCAAGTGCTCCACTGCATCTGCATCCGCACAACCATCGCCGCTACTTCGTTCACTACCGCCACGCGTAGATCCAGCATTGTTCTGCATGATCGCCGCACACCACCCATCGATTGACCACCCTACTGAGGGAATGGCCAAGAAGGCGGTGTGGAAGATAGCAAAGGCGTCCGTATCTAGCGGGTTCGAACCATAATAGCAGCAATCGGCCTCCACACGGTTGTCGCTATAGGCGCTCGCTGACGAGGGACTGCTACTGGCATCGAAGATGAAAGTCTGGCATGAGCCACGAGGTGAGGACTTCCCTCGACCCCGGGATGGGGAAATAGTGGTTTTCCAAGATTTCATGACACGAGGGCTGGGGCAACCCATGAATGGATTCCTTCACGATCTATGCATTTTCTAGGGGATTAGCATCTGCAATCTGGACCCCAACTTCATCATCTCCATTTCCATCTTCATCGCATTCTGTGAATGCTTCCTGGGCATCCCCCACTTCAATCTGTTCCGTCACTACTACCTATTGAGGAAGAAGGGGGCGGAGACCGGGGGTTCCAGATTGCCGGAGGTTGTTATCTATGCCTGTGGGATAGGATAATGGCACACTGATTGGACATCCAGCATGCGTCTGCCTAAAGGAACTGGTTCACTCGCTAGTTCTACATGAGCCAAAACATTGAGGGCCGACAAGTGCCTTGTGAATGGTGGTCAGACAGACCTTCTCTAACTGAGATGGAGCAAGTGAGAGAGTTACTGTAGCTGATCGACAATTAGCTAGTCAATGGAGTTCTGGTGGCAGCGACATGGTACATTCGTGCAGACACATGATTTTTCATATCATGGTGTAACATCTTTTGTTGGTGTGATGAGCGATTGTCAGCATGTCCAACACTTTGGTTGGTGGTCGGTCGTGGTGGTTCAACTGATCCCCTAGCATAGGGTTATGTGTCGAAATGTGTCTCTTGGCTAGTGATGTGCAGGTGTGGAGTCCTAAGTGGTGGCAACGGTCAGGTGAAGGTCAAGTAGGGCGTGCCGTGCTGACGGACCTGGTGCGATGAAGGGTGGACGTGAGGTTTGGTCCGAGGGACCAGACGGCCAGGTGGCCAGCTCCGGTGGCTAACACTTGGGACATCGACATGCGCAAGTGTACATGGAAGTTTGTCCTCAAAACCATTGATGGGATATGCGTACGGGGTATGATACTTGCAGACGGTTTGGTGGTTTAGCCTCAAAACCATCAGCGGCGGGTTTCGCGGGTTTGCACCTCAAAACCCGAGTGGTCTCGATGCGGACGGATGGCACGTGGCGGCATCGGGGAGATTGTGTTGAGGCAAGGCTATCGGAGAGAAGGCACGATGGTCATTGGATCAGGAAATCCTGAGTTGGATGACAGTGCCCTTGGCTAGGTGGTTCGCTCTAAAAATATCTAGGGGCATAAGTGAAACTATGTAATAGGAGTATAAATAAGAGTTGCTGGCCCCTCCAGTCATTTTAACCTCTTTCTGTTACCTCTCTGTCACCCCTGTTTTCCTCTGTACTCAGTTTTTCCCTCTCCAGTTCTTGTTCTTACTAAGGTTGAAGAACAAGGATTTTACTCATGTATTTGTGAGATATTTTGTGTGGTAATGGGGGCCCTAATCCTCCTTGTGCCCTCTAGGCTTTTACTCTATGATCTGTGAACTTGGTCGGTCTTTCTGTGCGCCATTGACGTTTTGTAGTTTTGCTGGACGAACTTTGATTCTTCAGTTTTGGAGCATTTTGGTTCAATCTTTTTGCATTGCTTGATGCTTTATCAAGTGATGAACTAGATCCTCAAGAGAATTGAACCAATTCCACTCGTGCATCAAGAAACCGAGCAGTTTGTGTTTTGGGGGAAAACCATGTTCTTTGGACTAGATCTGCGACTCCTAGCCAATGTGTTCAAATTGGGGTTCGATCTCTTGGGGATAGCTTTCTTTCTTTCTTGTGATTACCTGGGCAAAATCTGGTATCGATCTGTGTTGATTAGATCTAGTTCTCGTTGATCTTCTCTCAGATTGCTGCAGTTTCGAGCAGGTGTTTTTCCTGAGTTTCTTTCGACCCTCTCTTTCTCACTTCAAAAAGGATTCCTGTATGGAGCATAACGCCAGTGCTACCAGCATCGTGTGCTTAGGCGCCGAATGAGCTCTTTTGAGCAGCACTTGTTCTTGACTCCTGTTCTCTAGTTCTTTCGTCAATGGACGGTTAACTGCATTGGTGACGACAGTGGTGGGAGAACAGCAATAGCACTGCAGTGCAGGAGCGCCTCCTATTCTAGGTCGAGGGCTCCCGACTAGTTTCCGGTCAGCTTCTGACCTCTTACCGACCACTGTGAGCTATGTAATCCCGACCAGTTTTCCAACCAGTCTTTGCCTTGGTCCCAACCAGTCTTCCTGACCAAGTTTTCAGACCAGTTCCCGTTTTGGATCCTGACCACAGAGACCGACGTGGTCCGGACCAGTCTTTCTACCAGTGTACATCTTGTTGCCGACCACCGTGGTTGATGTGGTCTAAACTAGTTGCTGACTAGGTCTCTTCCAGTTCCTGACCAGCTCCTAACTAGTTGCATTTTGTTCTCTGTTTCTATTCTCTTCTCTTGCATTGGTTCGAGGGTGCTCGGTCTACCTGGTTGGGTTTTCTTGCCTTGGTTTGGTGGTGCTTGGTAGTGTTTCTACCTGGTCGGGGTTTTTAAAGAAAAAGTTTTCGGCTTCCATTCACCCCCCTCTGGTCGCCTTTTCGGTCCTTCAATTGGTATTAGAGCCGGGTAAGGATCACTCCACCTTAATTGGTCCGTGATCCATGGAGGCAACATTTTCTTTGTTGTAAATTTTCTTCCGACTTTCTTTGTCGGGTGTTGAGTTTTCTTTACTAACACTAACGGTGCTTTGAGAGATGGCACCAAGCTCCTCTTCTTGTGTGTCTTTGTCCTCGGGTTTGAATGTTGGATTTGTAATGAAGGATAACATCATGCAGAGAAGGCAGAGTCTAGTTCTTGAGAAGGAATGCGAGTTGAGTGCTTTGTTGGTCCTCCTTTGTGATGATGAACTTTCACTAGAGGATCTTGTGCACGAACTTGGCAATGCCAAGAAAGGTACACTTGTTGGTTGTGTTGTGTGCTTGTCCCAACATTTTGACACATGTCTTGAGGATCTGTGTAAAAATTTCAAGCTTTGTGATACATTGCATAGAAAGATTGAGAAGTTGAAATGTTCCATTGCTAGGCTAAAAGGTGCTCTTGCCTATTGGAAATCTTGTGCTTTAATTCCATGTAGTTCTTGTGATGACATGCTTAAAAAGAATCATGATTTGTGCTCTTGCCTTGCATGCTTAAAATCTAAAAATGAGATGTTGAAATCCAATGCCTCTAAGCCATGTCTTGCATGTGTTGATCTAATGCTTTGTTGAAATTCCTTTGTTGAAATCAAATGCTTCTTTACCATGTGTTTCTTGTGAGTCTTTGCTTGCTAAAATTAATGAACTAAAATTGCCTCACACCACATGTGTAGACGAACATGAGCATGCTAGGGCTAAAATTGATGAGATAAGTTCTAGGCCTTGTAGCTTGTGCTCTTTGCATGTAAATGATGATGCTTGCCTAACTTCAAGTCTTAATCATGATGCTTTACGTGATGTAAATGATGATGTTTCTTCCTTCACTCTCATTTGCACATCATGCATTGATTTGGAAAATGAAGTTTTGATTTTGAAACAAATGCGTGATGATATGAGCATCAAGTTGGTTGAGCACAATGAGAAGAGTGCCAACCTTGAGAAAGAGATTGAACTCTTGCGTACCACATATGCTGAGTGCATTGGGAAGGAGATGGAAAACTTGAAAAATGCTCATTGTGGTACTTGTGATCGCCTCAAGTTTGAAAATGGGGTTTTGACTAAAGGATGCAAGAGTCTTTGTGTCAAATCTTTGGATTCTTGCAATTCTTGCAACTCTGATGTTGGTGTTTTCAAAATTGCTTCTTTGCAATTGGAGTTGAGATCTTGTGTTGTGCGTGAGTTTTTGGATGGTGGCACTTGTGTCCAGGCTTTGGATAGCTCTTCCATAGCTATTCCTAAGCTTGTTGCTTCTTTGAATGATGTCCAAGGTGTAACAACCCGAAAATTCGAACTACAAAATTTTTCGACAAAACCTCGAGTGATGTGGTGCGACATGTCATCATCTACCCCTTACATATGCATCAACCCTAGCATGTCATGCATGGCATTCATATGTTGCAAGTTAAATAACATCTCATAACAATGCTCTATGTTCGCTTGTTACATTTTAATGTTTCATTTGTTTAATCATCATGTTGCATTAAAAGAGTGAGTTGGATTTTATTTGGTTTATGAGTTGGATAATAAAAATGAAAACATAATATTTATTTTGACAAATAAATATTAAGGGAATAATACCCTAGAAGTATTTGGGCCAGGTATGCTCACTATTCTGTAGCACAAAATAAGCACACCGCATATCTATATAAGTATATATATAAATATATTTGAAAATGAAAAAGAAAAGGAAAAGGAAAAAAGAAAAGAAGGAACCGGCCCGAGCAGCCCAACCCGCTCGACCCCTGCTCGCCGCTCGACCCCTGCTCGCCGCTCGACCCCTGCTCGCCGCTCGACCCGGCGCTGCGCGGCCCAACCAGTCCGACGGCCCAGCAACAGCCGCGCGCGCCCCCGCGCCGCACCGAGCCACCGTTGCCGATGAGTCGCTGACGACGGGGCCCCGCAGTGGGACCCACGTGTCATCGCGCCCGCTGAGGTCACCCGACCGGCCGTGCGTGCTCGCGTCAGCACTGTTCCCCGGCGTCGCTCCTAAGCAACCTCCCTCGACCGCTCGATCCAGTCTCGCCCCGCATCGACGCGCGCCCGCAAGCCACCTGGACCGACCAGCCCGCGTAAAGTTCCCACGGCCGCAGGCAACATTCTCCGCGCGCGCACGCACCTGCGCTGTCACCGCAGTGGAATGCTGCCGCCATAAAGAACTTCGACACCCAGTGTTACCTAGCCCCCTCTCGCTGTTCTCTGGACCCAATTCGAACCCCAGCTGCTGACTTGGACATCCCTTGACCGCTCGATCAAGCAAAGCTGTGATCGGCCGTCCGTCTGCTACCTACCACCGTGTCCGCCCTATAAAGCAAGCACCCCGGCACCCTAGGGTTCCTAGATCGCCACCGCCGCTCTGGTGGAACCCCATTCCTCCTTGCCAGCCTCGATTGGAGAAGAGCTGAAGGGGAAGAAAGGAGTCGGGGAAGAAGAAGAAGCCGCCGTCGGAGTTGGGGAGGAAGACCGTCGACTCGGAGCCGCCGCTGTTGCTTCGAGAGCAGGAAGGAGGAGCAGTACCGCGAGCCGGAGCCGCTTGGACTTGTACCGCACCTCCATCCTCTTCGACCGTCGGTGAGCACCGCCATCGCCGCTCTCTCGAACCCTCCGCCGTGCTGTTGGCCATGGCGCTCCGCCGTGAGCGCGTAGGCCCAGGTCACTACCGACCTCACTAGACACACCTGCACACACACAGGAGACTAGCCGAGCCCCTCGGACCACGGCATCGGGAGGATGCCGGAATGGAAGCTGCCCAGTTTATCGCCGCGCGCCAAGCTCCGCCGTGGTGAGATCACCCAGTCGCCCTTCTGTTGAGCCTCGACCTCCGTTGTTTCTGGATCCGCACTCGCCTTGATGAGACGGACCCCGTGCACAGTCTAGCTCTGCGTTTGCCTCACCAGAGCATCGACCCGAACCACCTTGTCGTCGATGTGTCAGTACGTTGCCGCTCCAGAACGCCGTCGTTCACCGTCGTTCCTGCCACCATCGACCACCCTCAAGGAGCAGGAAGAAGCCGAGAAGCTCCGCCGTGACGAGCTGCATCGAGTGGGCAAGATGGAGACCGTGGACCCTCTCGGAGTGCCGTTGCCGGGCACCGAGGACCTGTCGAAGCTCCGCCGTGGGAGTTGCTGCCCGCGCGGACTCCGCCGTGTGTTTTGGTCACCGCCCGCACCTCGACCAGATGTTGCGTGAGTCCAACCGTCCATCGACGCCACCAATTGGAGCTATAGTGACTCGGTGTGAAGAGTACATCGAGCACCGTCGCCATCGAGCCACCGTCTGCCGTCGAGCTTGACACGGAAGTGAAGCTGTCGCCCTGAAGCCCATTGACGTGACCGTCGTGAAGTCCCGAAACCGATGGGTGGGTTAATGGCACCGGAGATCCTTTGTGGCACCAGGAATCAAGGGTTCTTCCGCCGTCGATCACCGAGGAGGAACTCCGCGTTCGAGCCGATCTCGTCCGAGACGGATCACGCGCTCGAGCCGACCCTCGAGTTCGACCCTTCGATACACCGACCCTCGAGTTTGAGCCTTCGACAAACCGACTCTCGAGTTTGACCCGTCGGGGGACAGACCCTCGAGTTTGACACCTCGACGCGTCGACCCTCGAGTTCTACACCTCGAGCACCGTCACCCTCGAGCCGCTGTCCGCCATAAAGCACGTCGCCGGAACCAAGCTCCTGACTCGATGACCGCCTACGTGTTCGCCTTGACAACCCGAGGACGATGCACGAGTTGGCGAAGTCCTGGAGCAGCCCTCGCCGGATGTTTAACCTCGCCATCACCGCCCGAGCTCCACTGTGGGAGAAGAGCAGTCTCTCCGCCTTCGAGCGTACCCCTCGAGCGCATAACCCTCGAGACAGTACCCTCGAGAGCGAGCACCGTTGTGGGAGCGGAACAGTTTCTCCGCCTTCGAGAGCATATCCTCGAGAGCATACCCTCGAAACCGTAACCTGAGACCGTGCCCTCGAGATAGTATCCTCGAGACCATGTCCTTGAGACAGTACCCCTCGAGACCTAAACCCCGAGACCGTGTACTCGAGACAGTACCCTCGAAACCGCACCTCGAGACAGTGTCCTCGAGACAGTACCCCCTCGAGACCGAAACCCTCGAGACAGTACCCTCGAGAGCATACCCCTCGAGAGTATACCCCTCGAGAGCATAACCTTGAGACCGTAACCCCTCGAGCCCTTTCTCTTTTAAGAAAATGGTTAGATCTTTGAAAATTCATATCTAATTCATACGAGCTCAGAAAATTATAATCCACATATCCAAATTTTCTATAAATCAAGCCCTATCTATCTAGGCTATGTTTGAGTGTATTTGGATCTTCTATTTTGCATTCGTTCTTTGTGCTAATCTATAGGGGTCGCTTCCGCGACCGTTAAATCTTGTTACAGGCTCGAGCGAGGACAAGTCTAACGACAGTGACTACCAGGAGAAGTCCGACAGCTACGTCAGTGAAGGTGCCACACATCATCCAACCTCGTAGATCCCATTACGCATGACAATTATAGTTTGGCTAGTGCTTTAAATTCATGTTGCTATAATGCTATGCCTGTGCTAGGACTGCATGATAGAGTATTTATTTGATGAGCCCTACCTTGTTATAAACTATCACCTGCTTACCCACCGTTATGATAGCCACCTACTTATCTGCTATACTTATAATTTCTATACTTCACTCGCTTACATTTTGATGCGACGTGATGAACCCGGGGAAGGCCTGGAGGGTGCCAGGCTGGATGTGTGAGTTGATGTTTCAGATGAGCATGTGAGCTGATGATGATATATCCGGGTTTGGGGTGGAGCTTACGGCAGGGAGTAGGGAGAGGGTTGAGTCGATCAAGCCGGGATCTACGACGAGCTTTTGGAGCAAGTCTTGCCAGGGAATGGTTCTGGACATTCCCATGAGAGGAGCCTATGGCGGGCTAACTGAGATGTGATGGTGGTCCTTGGGTGTGATCCTCGGAAAGGTGGAGCCCGGGATGAAGGTGCCGTGGTAGCACGTTAAAGATAAACCCTGATGAAGATATCCCGGTTTGGTCAAATCTAGGAACTGTTGCGCTGGTATCCGGACCTAGGAATCTCTTGCTTTCCACTCGCTCTCCATGGGGGGGAGACGGCCGAACCGCTGGATAGGTCGATGCCACTACTGCTAGGCGAGAAGTGATAGGAAGGTATATGCATGGGATGGAGCTAACACCCTACCGAGACGATCATGGCACCCCCTTCGGGAGTGGGTACATGGCATAGCATCCTCTTCGGGAGCGGATACATGCTCTCTTCACAGTTCCAGTGATCCAGTGCTGGATGGTAGAGTGGCATCGCCTATGGCAGTAGGCGCCCGGACTTTGCCTAGGTGCGCGCGTGCATCGATGATGGTTATCTGGTGGATTAGTGAAACCTCTGCAGAGTGTATGGTTGATCGATCGATACATATGCCGAATCTTCGGCTATGGACCTTTCCTATGTTTCGCATGCACCGGACTAGTGAGTGGAGTGTTCTACCTTCCTCTGAGTGTGTTTTCCGGCCGTGAGCCAGTTTGAGGGCTGCGGGCCGCTGAGGCAAGCCAAGAGGGAGTTGGCTTGTCGACCAGAGTCTGAGAGGGTGTTGGAGATGAGATGAGATGATGCTACAGATATGGATGGAGATAGATGAAGGGAATGGGTTTGTGTTTAAAACTTGTTTATTATACTTTTGTTTTATATACTTGAACATTGCATAGGAAAACCCAGCCTTTATAGGTTCTTTTTGAGATACCCTTATTTTGCACCCACTTCCACAAAGCAATGCATAGGGTGGGAGTGTGGCCAGTACAAATCGTACTGAAAATTTGGTTTCAGTTTCAAGGAGTGAGTACTCATCTGGGGAGTACAGCGATTGAGGGTTTCGTGCCTACGCTCAAGTTGGAGAGAAGAAGATAGCTTCCGCACCTCAAGCTTTTATTGTTATGCTACATGAACTCTGATTCCGCCCTGTGGCGATGTAATAAGTTTTGTAACTCCCTCTATTTTCACTCTTTTGTTCGATTTATGGATTATGGATTCAACTGTTATCGGGTAATGTGATTTAAATGGTCATATTACACTCCAACACTGTGGATTTTCCTTCGCGGAAATCAAGGTCATTTCACAAGGGATCTCTCATGACAAGGGTGCTTCTCAAATTTTTGGAACTCAAGTTCCCAAACCAATCTGCAAGTGCACCTTTTCTAAGAAAGATGGACATTCATTCGATTTCTGCTTTCGCCGTGTCAAACAGGAGTGACATGTTCGAGCTAAGGCTTTTAGGAAACCACGTGTCCCTTCCCATGGCACGTGCGCTCCTAGTGTTGGCGCCAAGATAAGTGTTGATTCTTCTTGTTCTAAGTCCCGAGGGACTTCTCACTTGATGGAGAATGGTGTGCCTGCTGATAGGCCTTTGTACCATTGCTCTTTTTGTGGGAAAGATAAGCATCAAGAGAGCTTTTTCTATCAGCGTGCCAAATGTATGCGACAAGCTTCTTTGTCTAGGCCTTCTCATGGTATGAACACTCGTGTGCCTAGAGAGAAGCCTCGCTTCATTGATGGATTTTATGACTCCTCCTCTAGTGGGTTAGGTCATGATTGTGGACATGTTTCTAGTGCTCCTTGTGTTGGTCCACAACATGCTTCTCATGATGCTTCTATTGGTTCTTCTCATAAGACCTTGGGAGATGCTTTCCTCTTTGCTCAAGGGTCTCCTTGTTTTCTTCTTGAGTTGTCCTTTTGAGGAATGCTTTAAGGAGGTTTCAAAATCACATTTGAACCAACATTTGCATCATGCTAACGCACCTGATAAGTTGAGCACTTCTTTTAGGCGTGTGACCAAGTCTTGGGTTCCCAAGTATATGTTTGCTAACCTTTCGAGATCCAAGATTCAACTTTCTTTATCCTCTCGTGTGTAGGTACGAGGACGTGGGGTGGAGAACATGTGCTTGGTGGAACTTGATCCTTTGTATGGTGGGATCAAGACTCGATGGTTCTCTACACCCACTGTGATGGCCTCCAAGAGGCATGTGCTTTATTGTGACACCTACACATACTCTGTGAGCTATCATATACACTCATATCTTGTACACATGATTTCCTAATTGTGATATGAGATAGTTGTTCATCTGCTCACTTGTACATTACTTGCATGTATTATATTGTATCATGCTTTTATATCTAGTTTAGCTTATTTTATCTTGTGTATCATATGTCATGCTAGCTTTGTGTATATCTTGGTGGATTAGCCACTTTTCATGTTAGTATATGATCCTCATGAACATTTTGCCATGTTTTACCATGTTCTTAATTTGTGTAATTGGTATGGTGTTCATTAGGTATTCGCTTTAGTTAGCTTTATATAGTTACATGCATCATGTTGACATGTCTTGCTAGCCTAAGCTTTTCAGCCATTCTGCTTAGTATCTTGTTACATGCTTTCCTTTTCAAATTGATATCATCATTGTGCATTGTAGCTTGTGCTGAGATTTTGGTTGCTTTTGGGCTTGGCGTGTCTTATGTTGCTTTTAGCTCCATTGGGTTTTTCTTCCTCATTTGATGTTAGAGTTTTTCTTTTGGGCTTGCCTTTCATGCTGATTTTTCTCGCTCTTTTGCCACTTCTCGGCGTTTGGTGGCAAGCACATCTTTTGAGCTTTGGAAGTGGCATAGGAGATTTGGTCATTTGAGCTTTGACTTGCTTACAAAGTTGGGCTCTCTTGATTTAATCAGAGGATTGCCTGAGCTAAAGTTCGAGAAGAACTTGGTTTATCACCTGTGTCATCACGGGAAGATGGTAGCCTGTTATTGTGATCGTGCACAATTGTTGTCACTATTCTTGGGTCTTTTTCATGGAGTCCAAGGATGAGGCATTTTCTCATGTGAAAGAGTTGGTTCTTAGGCTATAGAATGAGTTTCCCAAGAATGCCATGAGAGCTATGTGCAGTGACAATGGCACCAAATTCAAGAACTCTCATTTTGAAGCCTTTTTAAAATATTTGGGTCTTGAGCCTCAGTTTTCCTCACCTTATGTGCCTCAGCAGAATGGGATTGTTGAATGCAAGAATCGGACCCTTGTTGAGATGGCCAGGACGATGCTCGATGAGCATAGGACTCCTAGGCATTATTAGGCCAAAGCAGTCAACACAGCTTGTCACATTTCAAACCGCATTTTTCTTCGAGCTTTTACAAAGAAAACTTCTTATGAGTTGCAGTTTGGGCGTCCTCCCAAGGTGAGCTATTTTAGAGTTTTTGGGTGTAGGTGCCTCATTCTTAAGCAGGGTAACTTGGACAAGTTCAAGTCTTACTCTTCTGATGGCATTTTTCTTGAGACTAACCATGTCATGGAGACTTGTGAAATTACCTTCGACCAAACCACACCTTGTTTTTCTCCTATCTTTGAGCATGCACGTGATCAAGAGATGGGTGAAAGTATCTTTGTGAGAAGTAGGACGATGTCAATTGGGGTGCTCCCGAGCCGACTCCACTGGCTGCCCCTGTCGACCCTGCGACGACTACATCGGCTCGTGGCCCCAATCCTTCTTCTTTGACTTCATGGGGGCCGAACAACCAGTTTCCCTCTCTTGCACCTGAGGGAGCTCCAGTTACTGTTGAGGGGGAGGCTATTTCATCAAGAATGGACGCCTATACACATTCAGTGTCATCATCCTCCTGAGAAGCCGTGGACCAGAAGGAGTACCACAGCATGATTGGGTCGCTGTTGTACCTGACGGTGACAAGATCGGACATCCAGTTCATGGTCTATCTTTGTGTGCGCTTTCAATCTTCACCGTGCTTGTCTCACCATCAAGCTGTCAAGTGAATCATGAGGTACCTTCGCTTCACCCCTGAGTTTGGTCTTTGGTACTCGACCGCTTCTGCTCTCTCGCTCTCTGGTTATTCTGATGCTGATTATGTTAGCTGTTGTGTTGAGAGAAAGTCAACTTCTTGTACTTGTTAGTTTCTTGGTTTGTCTCTTATTTCTTGGTACTCTCGCAAGCAATCGTCCATAACCCAATCCACCTATGAGGCTGAGCTGCCGCTTGTTGTTCTCAGCTACTTTGGATAGTTGCTACTTTGAGGGACTTTGGCTTAGATTTCACTCGAATGCCACTGTACTGTGATAGCACCAGTAGCCAAACACCCAGTGCTCCATGTTGATTGAGGTGAGGTGCCACTTTTTGAAAGACAACCAAGAGAAGGGAACCATAGATTTGAGACACATTCGCACTGAGCACTAGCTAGCTGACATTTTCACCAAACCTCTCGACCAAGCCCAGTTTGCACACTTGCAAGGGGAGTTGGGTGTTTGCTTCCCATTTTAGTTGTGGGATGCTTTGTATACTGTATAGTAGTTTTTATTTCTCTCGCTTGTTTTATTTTGTATCATGTTGAATTGCATCTCATCATGTATCATATATCATGTGCTTAGCTTCACTTGTATAGCTTGTTGTTTAAGGTTATACTTTCATTGATATGTCTTATGGATACATGATGGTTATAGCAGCTTAGGCTCTTTTTGATCATCTTGATACATGTTATGAGCTGAGCTTGTTTCATAAATGTGAACTTGCTTAATGAATGATGAAATCTGGAAAATGTTCACCCTTGAGATGGCAACAAGCATGTGGAGGATGTGTTGAGGTCCATGTTGCTTTTACATGTTTATTTTAGTTGCTATGTCTCATGTTTCTTGAATCATATACTTAGCTCGGATCTTTTGATATCTTTGTGCTAAAACTTGATGTCTAAGCTAAGTAATGATGAAAATGCTTTGGAGTTGGATCTTTACTGTCCCACGGCAATGTCATGAGATTGCTTCTTATTCACTCGTGTGAGATGAACTTGGGCATTGTAGTGCTAGTCCACAACCACTCATGATGAGATGGCTTCCTATTTGCACAAGGAATGAACTCGGCGTGGTTGAAAAATATGATAAAAATAATAAAATCTTTTGGCGGACAGTTTGATACTCTCACATACACATGTCTAAAATTAACCTTGTTCTCCACTGTAAAACTCCAATCAATGTTGAAGCTACAAGTGTTAAATGCTTCCTTGAGACTTGATGTATGATCGTTATATGGGGTAGTTCACTTTTGTACATGTGCTAGCACTAGTTTGATCTCCTGCTTATATTTGCTATGTGCTATCATCTTTGGTGAACACCCTTTTATGAGTTATGCTTAAAATTGATCAAAATGCTTATGATTCATATTCCATCTTATTTGATCAGTTTGAGCATTGGCCTTGTCTTGTGCCTGTTGTAATACATGTGCTGTACCAACTTGAGCATGATTTTATTCAACTTGCTATACTCCTGAAGCTTTGTATGTTTGCATTTTACATTTTGTGCATTTCATAGCATATTTTAAGGGGGAGCTTCTCTTTTGTCAACCAGGGGGAGAATGTTTCCACAAATCCAAAGTGTGCATTCATGAGCATTTGTGAGGTTGATGCACTTGTCAAGGGTGAGTTGCACATTTGCTATTGCTTGACGTGTCGAGCCATTTGCCTCTGCCTAGAGGGTCTAGCCGCTTTCAGATGTTTTGAGTTTGTTTTTGCCTAGTTGCATCGAGCCGTTGCTCATGTCTCTGGGAACCAAGTTGTTGCTCTTTGCTTGCTCATGACCGTTTTGAGCTTTTCTTTGGCTTTTGGTCATTTGAGTTGTTGCTCTTTGCTTGCTCATGACCATTTCGAGCTTTTCTTTGGCTTTTGGTCATTTGAGTTGTTGCTCTTTGCTTGATCATGACCGTTTTGAGCTTTTCTTTGGCTTTTGGTCATTTGAGTGGGTTTTCTTTGGCTTTTGTTGTTGTTGACAATCGCTCATCACACTAACAATAGATGGTACACCATGATATGAAAAATCATGTGTCTGCAATCTCCCCCTTGATGAGTGCATTGTCAACATGCCCTATACTTTGGTTGGTGGTCGGTCTTGGTGGTTCTACTGATCCCCTGGCATAGGGTTATGTGTCAAAACATGTCTCTTGGCTAGTGATGTGCAGGTGTGGACTCCGGAGGCGGTGGCAACGGTCGGGTGAAGGTCAAGTAGGGAGTGCCGTGCTGACGGACCAGGTGCGGTGAAGGGCGGACACGAGGCTTGGACCAAGGGACTAGACGGCTGGGTGGCCAACCACGGTGGCTAGCACTTGGGACATCAACGAGCGCAAGTGTACATGGCGGAGGATGCGTACGGGCTACGCTACTCGCAAGGAGGTTTGGTGGTTTGTCCTCAAAACCATCGGCGGGGGATGTGTACGGGGTACGATACTCGCAGACGGTTTGGTGGTTTAGCCTCAAAACCATCGGCGGTGGGTTTCGCAGGTTTGCGCCTCAAAAGATGGGTGGTCCCGATGCGGACGGATGGCACGTGGCGGCATCGGGGAGATTGCATCGAGGCAAGGCTACCGGTGAGAAGGTGCGATGGTCGTCAGATCACGAAATCCCGAGTTGGATCACAGTGCCCTTGGCTAGGTGGTTCACTCTAAAAATATCCAGGGGCATAAGTGGAAATGTATAGTAGGAGTATAAATAAGAGTGGCCGGCCCCTCCACTCATTTTAACCTCTTTCTGTTACCTCTCTATCGCCCCTGTTTTCCTATGTACCCGGTTTTTCCCTCTCCAGTTCTTGTTCTTGCTGAGGTCCAAGAACAAGGATTTTACCCATGTATTTGTGAGATTTTTTGTGTGGGAATGAAGGCCCTAATCCTGCTCATGCCCTCTGGGCTTTTACTCTGTGATCTATGAACTTGGTCGGTTTTTCTGTGCACCGTTGGCTTTTTGCAGTTTTGCTAGATGAACATTGATTCATTAGTTTTGGAGCATTTTGGCTCAATCTTTTTGCGTTGATTGATGCTTTGTCGAGTGATGAACTAGATCCTCAAGGGAATTGAACCAATTCCACTCGTGCATCAAGAAACCGAGCAATTTGTGTTTTGGGGGAAAACCATGTTCTTCGGCCCAGATCTGCGATACCCAGCCACCGTGTTCAAATTGGGCTTCGATCTCTTGGGGATAGCTTTCTTTCTTCCTTGTGATTACCTAAGCAAAATCTGGTATCAAACTATGTTGATTAGATGCAGTTCTCGTTTATCTTCTCTTGCGTTGCTGCAGTTCCAAGCAGGTGTTTTTCCTGAGTTTCTTTCGACCCTCTCTTTCTCACGGCAAAAAGGATTCCTGTATGGAGCATAATGCCGGTGCTATAGCATTGTGCGCTTAGGCGCCGAATGAGCTCTTTTGAGCAGCAGTTGTTCTTGATTCCTATTCTCTGGTTCTTTAGTCGGTAGACGGTTAACTGCATTGGTGACGACAGTGGGGGGAGAACAGCAGTAGCTCTGTAGCGCTGAAGTTCCTCCCATTCTAGGTCAAGGCCTTCTGACCAGTTTTTGGTCAGCTTCTGTCCTCTTACCATCCACTGTGAGCTGTGTAATCCCAACCAGTTTTCTGACAAGTCTTTGCCTTGGTCCCGACTAGTCTTCCTAACCAGGTTTGCAGACCAGTTCCCGTTTTGGTTCCTGACCAGAGAGACCGACGTGGTCGGGACCAGTCTTTTCGACCAGTGTACATCTTGTTACCGACCACCGTGGTTGATGTGGTCTGAACCAGTTGCCGACCAGGTCTCTTCTAGTTCCTGACCAGCTCCCGACCAGTTGCATTTTGTTCTCTATTTCTATTCTCTTCTCCTGCATTGGTTCGAGGGTGCTCGGTCTACCTAGTCGGGTTTTCTTGCCTTGGTTTGGTGGTGCTTGGTAGTGTTTCTACCTGATCGGGTTTTTTGAAGAAAAAGTTTTTGGCTCCCATTCACCTCCCCTCTGGTTGCCTTTTCGGTCCTTCAATTCGCCGCACCCCACCATGCAAGGAGCAAGTGAATGAATATGTCAGGGTGATGGATCCATGCTGGTTGTCCGAGGTCGAGCCGTCACAGGAGATGCTAAATAGGCTAATGGCTTCTCTATTTTGAGAAGTTTGATCAGGGCAAAAGCTATTTAGAGGACGCGCAACATCCATACCGTCTTTCCTGACCACCACCAAGGGTAAAAAACTTTAAACATTGTGTATTGTGTACTATGTCTGAATATTTGCTCTGTATGAGAAATGTTTGTGTCTGATAGAAAATTCTTGGACAGGACCAGGCCATGTTTGTCTTGGCTGTGCCAGTAAAGGCTTGGCCTCAAGGGGAAGCACTAGCCAACTAGCAGTGGGCCAATGAGGCCCACTACCGGAGCAAAGCCAAATCAAGGCAGGGGACAGTTGATGTCTCCAGCCTTGATGAGGATGAGAGCCCAGCCACCTGGGAAAGGCGTCAGGCAGTGGGGAAGCGGCCAATGTCAGCCGCTGACCCCAAGAAGAAGCCCTCCACCCTGCTGTCTAGAGGCAAGCTAAATCTGGATGGCGGGGAAGAGGGAAGTAGGAAAAGGGGTGCCTCGATCACCTTGGAGACGTTAGACTCCGATGGCCTCCTGTCGCTCAATGAGCGCTGGAGGAAACGTCAGGTGACGATGCCTCAAACAGGGAGGGAATCAAAACCACCCATGACATCGACTAGGAGGTCACCACGGCACGCACCACCACCACCTCCTCCTTCTCATCAGGGAGAAACTGCATCATCAACCCAGCGGGAGCAGGCCTAGGGGATCAACACCACCTCCACCATCACCACTGAGGCTAGGGTAGCCTCATCACCGGGGCACCAGGAGGCGGCGAGGGAGCTGACTCCACCGGTACAGCCCACTGGTATGGGCAGGGCCAGCGGGGCATCAGGCCAAGTCCCCGGGTGCGGCAGTGGGGCGTCAAGTGGGACCCTAGGCGCTCCTGGTGGGGAGCAGTCCCATAGTACAGGGGAGGGTTCCAACGGGCACCAGCGTAAGTGTCGTGTCATAATTCAGTTGTTGTTTGATTCTTGCAATTTCATGTTGCCTGTGTGAAGGAAAACATGATCTTGTATGGTCTAAAAACAAACGCACACCATCGGGGCGGCACAGCGCCCTCCATCGAGCTGGACCACACCCCCACCAGCCACCATGCAAGCATCGACCAACGACGTGACCCAATCTACAAGGAAGCCAGAGGCCGCGAACATTTCAGCGACGCCGACCAGGCCAGCGCCGACACCGACCGGCTAGTCTGAGAGATGGCTGGTACTTTGGAGGCCATTGAGGTCCACATCGAGTCATCTACCCCACCGCGCATTTGGAGGTCAGTGTGCTCCAGCCCCACTTGAGGTGGTGGAAGAGATGCCCAGAGCGCTACCCGGGTCCCATGTACCGACATCCCAACCCAGCGCATCCATACAACGCGCAAAAAGGGGATGGATGACTTCGTGACGTACGAAGAGATCCCTGACAGCGATCGGAAGGCGGGCATTCAGGATGCCATGGAGGTGCTGGTAGACCGAATCAAGGTAAATTCAATGACAACTATTGTATAATTGCGTTGTTTGCATTTGTAGTAGTTAAGCTTGTCTGCATTCTATGTGCTCAGTCCTTGCAGGAGATTCCCTCCTAGCATGGAAGAACCATTGATTGGTTTGCAGCAACCTGGGAGGAATGCAAAACTCTTAGGTTGGCCAAGGCACAGCTGGAGGCATAGGCCAAAGTGTACTAGGAGCGGGAGCTTGACATGAGGCCAACATCACTGCGCTACGCAAGAATGAGAGTAAGACGCCCGACCACACCAAAATGCATAGTTGCATGTCAAAGGCTAACTTTTGTCATTTGCAGATTTGGGCAGGCACAATGCTGCAATGCTTAGGAGATCTCCCGCATGCTAGATCTAGAGGAGGCCGCCAGGAAGTAGGCAAAGGAGGACAAGGAGTAGATCGCTCAACTGACCGATAAGAGGAAACAATGCAGGGTTATTTCAAGTTATCTGCTGCGAACTGGGTTGACCAGGATATGCTAACCACCTTGGTTTTATTTTTTCAGATTTGAGGTAGCGCCACATGGCTCAGTTCCAGATGCTGGAGGACACCAATGCCATGCTCCAGGGAAGAATCAAGATGATGACTGACCACATCCGGCCAGTGCTTAGGGTCGTCTTCCCGGGTGAAGCGCATCCTATGGACCCTATGGGCGAGACGACTGCCATAGCCGACCAGTGCTGGAGGCTATGGCCAGCCCTGTGCAAATTCTTCGCAGGGACAGGTCGGTTTGTAGCTGCCACTATGCTCATCATCGTCTGTGCCAACTACCCGGAGGTGGAGCTGGTAGACATCGAGATGGGTATCCCAGTAGAGGTGTCTAACGCAGATGCTGAGGACCTCCGGACCATGTCTGGTCCAACCGCTGCCCTCATAGTAGAAGATATGACACCGATCGAAGATCCTACAGCAGGTGAAGGTGGTTAGTAGGCTGGAAAACAATGTTTTATAATTTCAAACACTGTTTATAAGTTGTGCCAAGCACAGGTGCTCATAACTTTTAGCCTTTTGCAGAGATTAAGTAGGCATGTTTAAGCGGGCGATAAACATATGTGGTGTTTTCTAATATGCAATGCGTAGTTGTAGATAGAAAACATTGACAATTAAGTTTTGCCCCTGCCCACGAAGCGAGTTAACTCCATGGGTGACGTAGGGGTGCACTAATGAATAGCTCGGGTGCCAGGATCACTAGGTACCTAGTTCCATTAGAGAGCAACTGCTAAATCTCCTAGTGCCATGTAGCGCAGAGCTGTAACACATCATAAGAGGGTCAAAGTAGCGCCTTGTCAAGCCATTCTCGGTGAGCAAGAAACAAAGTTTAATTCCGACTTATGCAGGGCGCATGTATGAGAGAAGGCATGAAAATTCAAAGCTGTGATGAGGAAAATACAACAAAGAACTTTATTAATTATCAAATAAAAAGTAGGGTATGTATCTTATTCTATGGATAGAACCGTATGAGTTGATCAATGTGCCAAGAGTTTGGCTCGTTGACATTCTTCATCGTGCACAGCTGATAAGATGTTGGGCATGTAATAGCCTTAATCTTGAATGGCCCTTCCCATCCTGACGACAGCTTGTGTAGACCATCTATGTTATGTATTCGTTGCAACCACGAATAGCCTTCCCTTAATGTTGCGGTTGTAGTAACGACGCACAAAAGCTAGGTACTTGGCCGTGCGGGTGCAAGACTTGAGTGCTCACTCTTCTTTGGCTTCATTTGAGGTGTTCCCATCGTGATACATGACACGCAATGATTGGAAAGCGACCTCGACCGATAGAACAACCTTAGATC
>JALGXP010000456.1:0-33096 GCA_023333625.1 Bothriochloa decipiens | reverse complement strand
CAGAAAAATAGAAGACAACAACAAACAATTACTTTATATTAACCATCTCAGCCTTTTCCCATATGTAGTTGGTTAAGCACGTTTGAATTGTTAAACTTTGCTTAGATTTGAAAAGTTTACAAATTCTGTGTCGGCAAAGGTGGGTTGTGTTATAGTGTCACCAATAGTTTAATTATATCCAACTTTAATTTTCTGATATATAGTACAGATGCAGAAACTTAAAATGCCCAACAGCACTCACCCACATGAACAAAATCATGGAAAAAAAAACTAGTGTGAGGACATTCAACCGGCATATGTAGATTAACGATATCATCAACATCTTTTGTTTTGGAGAGGCCAATGACATGAATATGTTGGGCCTGTATTGGTAGAGAAGGAAAAGATATCAATATCTTATCAGTTGAGCAATAATGACTAAAATTAATGAGACACTATTATGTCGTGTTGTATCTTTGAGCAGTAATCACAATAGTATAAACAAATTTCTACATATCCGTTAAAATTCTTTTCAGTATCTCTGGACACTCTTTCTGATAACACAAAATGGGTCATGAGTTGTTAAATATTTTTAAATTAATAGACTTACTACTACATAAATGACCTTTACAGCCATTTCATAACGCCCCTCACAACTAGAAAGCGAAATGAGGTATCACCACACCAGAGTCATGGCCATGTTATCACACTCCCATTTCTAGAACAACAGTGATCTGGCTGCCTAGGAGAGAAAAAAACAGATGTCCAGGGGCTAGCATAAAATTTTTTCATCCTTGTGTTCCTTCGTGTTTTGAAACCCAAGACATCCTGCTTGCATAATTCTTCCTTGTCAAGAGTTAGGACAAATTTGTAATCCGCAGACTCCAAGATGTACATTCACCAAATTAATAACTGATATCGAACATGGGTCATGTCGAGTGGCCTGACAGAGAAGGTGATGAAGTGGAGCCTACATACAGATCATGGCAATGCCGAGGCACTCTGGCCGACGTCTTGTCCCTTGCCAGTAGCCACGACTAATGAACGACCGTAACGAACCCGACGAGGCTGTACCTCGAGTGTGGACCTGGCCAACTTTCCGCGAGACAGTGAAGCAGGCTTGGATTCAGGAGAGGGCCAGCGAGCTCACCAGCATCCATCCTGTGCTGCCCATGCTGCTGTGCTGATATGCAAACATGCTTGGAAAGGATGCATAATGCGAGCTGAGCACGACCAGCATGTTCATACTCACACCCAGCAGGTGGCATGGAGGTGGAGCATGATCGACATGTAAGGATGCATGCTGCAAGCTGAGTTCCCCACGACTCTCGTCCCTAAGCAAGCTGTAGCGAGAAGCTACGGAGTTTTCTCATGTGCAACACTTCAAGTATTGATTCTCTCAATGCCAATTACTTTACTATTATAACTACACTGGAGCTAGAATGTGTGCAATGAGTTGGAGCCAGAGGATGCATGCTCAACGTAAGGACTAGACTAGATGCATGGTGATATTTATGATTGAGATGGGACCTCCTTGATGACCCAGATCAGTTATGGTCCAATCAATCAATTTTGAAATGAACCGGGCAAGAGAGCTGCCAGGAATAATACTAATAAAGAAGAATGTCCAGATTGGACAAACAACGTCCCCAAGAATAGAGGGACCAATTAATTGGCACACTAACAAGGTTGATGCAAGCCCTTACGCATGCCCACCTGCATTCACCTACATGAACAAATGAATGAAAAACTACTTCTGTGTGCACATTCAATTGGCTAAACCGGTAAATATTGAATAGTGTTGTTTGTTTTTGAAAATAAATCCATAAAAATGCGAGAGTTCGTGTTAAGCACAGGATCCATTTCAACTCAGGTGGGTAGTGTTATACATACCACCACCACTTAGAACCTTACCAATTGAACCAAGTTCACATGAGTCTTCTAACCACTTATAACGTTACCAATTGAACCAATTAAGTTCACATGAGTCTTCTAATTTTCTTCGATGCTCGATGTCAGACTTCTCTTTTACCTCTGACAAACAAATATATATGATTGTATGGATACTGAAACGAATATCACTTTCTTTACAGCTGTGATTTTCCATGTGATTAAAGAGACCTGTAATGTACCTGCTGTATATTTACCAAATAATTTGGATTGTTGTTTCGCAAAAACAAAAAAAAAAATGGATTGCATAAACTTCCTTCCTCGTAATTAGACCACATTATTTTCAGTTTCTTAAATTTCGACACAGTTGTATGTTTTCATTTCAGTAAGCACACGTCAATCACGGGAGAAAGGAAATTATGACAGCAGATGGGCGCCCAGCTGAAGGTCCATCCTGCTGGCTACACCCTTCTCGTAAGTGGTGGCCTCAACAACAGCATGTTTAGAGCATGGAAACAAGGAACAAGGACATGAAGCCGCTAAAGTCGATCCACATGTGTACGCCCTACTGAGCTTATCTGCGTACGCGCTACTATAACCAATAGTGTTGAGTCTTTCATCAAAAAATAAAAAATAAAAATAGTGTTAAGAGTCAAGCGTTGTTGCAGTCGTGACTGGTTCTGGAAACTCCAGCGCGATCGGCTCACGCCTCCAGCGTGACGCAGTTGACGATTCTGGTTCCTGCGCGACTCCTAGCAGCGTGATCGACTGCGGCTCTTGCGCGAGCTCTCGCAAAAGCTGGTCGACTCTGGCGCCAGCGCAACCTCTGGCGTGACTCGTCCTCTGCCAGCGCCACCCCCTTCGACGCGATCAACTCAGCCTGATGTATGTCTCCGACCACGGATGCAGGATGCTTGTGCCACGTGGTGAGAGCACTGTTCCTCGAGCCTCTCATGCCTACAGTATATGTAGCCATCAGATGTGCCTAGATCAGGGACACGTCTCTTTCACAAAACTGGCTAGCTAGGAGTATTATACATAGTGAGTTCCAATTAAGCGTGGCTTGTCTATAGCTGTATGTGTTGATGGATGTGTGAATATATATGGGACCTGAAGGACACGAGAGGGCATAAAAGAATGAGGCTACATATAGCAACTACTGCAGAATGTTTTTTAAGGGCGCGTGCAGTTGGCATGGAAAACTATCCTTAAAAATTTCCACACGTATGGCTGTATCCAAACTTCTTCAGTACCACTGTAAACCAAATTTCAGGAACGCTTGCTTTAGTAAAATCCTACCTAGAGAATTATTATATGATCATGTATGGTTGATGTAAAGCAAATCCTAAAACTTATATTTTCATATTTTTAGTGGCAGTTTTGTCAAGCCATCTAAAGGGTGATTTCTAGGGACAGTTGAGTCAACCGACCCTAGAAAATTTAGTTTCAGCCACCCTTGACGAAAGATATGTAGTTGGCACAAAATAAATTCATAACCTTTTTTCATACAAAGACCAATGAAGAAAATAATTATATATAAAAGTCAAAGAGGCCAATGAGATTTACAGCTTCATATCTACATCACCTTTTCTATCATGTGAGACAGCATTCGGGTAAGTATTTTGTGTAGCATCATATCTTCATCACCTTGTCGCTGATGGTGGCAATCCTTAATATCGTAGGGTAAGTTTCTTAATGGGTTGAAATCTTCATTAGGGTAAGTATTTTGAGGAGAGTAATCTACTGAGCTGATTGTTGATCATTGTTGTCAGTACTATATGATTTCAGAAACTATTACATCTATCGATTATTCACCTCTTCATGATTACATTCTATGTTTTTTAAGTTGGATCATTGTTTTCTTTTGTACTTCTGAGATTGTGGGTGAATTAATAGTTACATCACGAGTTTCAAGATGATATTGAGCACAAGTTTGTTCTAGCTCCTGATTATATATGATTGTGTTAATGGGATGTCGTTGTTCTCAAAAAAAAAAGAGAACTACTCCAGTGCTCCGTCG
Source organism: Bothriochloa decipiens (assembly GCA_023333625.1). Lineage (NCBI taxonomy): Eukaryota > Viridiplantae > Streptophyta > Magnoliopsida > Poales > Poaceae > Bothriochloa > Bothriochloa decipiens. The sequence continues at coordinate 29,207 of JALGXP010000456.1, read as the reverse complement.
CTAAAACTTAGCACATTTTGCGTCTTAATTATTTAAACTAAAATTAGTCTAGATCCATAGATACTACCCAACGCCTCCTTCGGTTGCTAGCATTTCGTTTTTGGTGGCCGTCATGTGGATTGTCATCGTCATGCTCCTCCTGACTCCTATGATCTGCCGTTCGCATTCCAGCGTCACACTTGCATTTCGGTTTCTAGTTCTAATTGTAATTACAGAGCGGCTGTAAAGGTCAATTACAGGGTATGCCTGGGAGAGCTCGAGGAGATCCCAAAACAGCTACTGATCGGTTTTTGTTGTTTTCTTTTACCTAAACACCTGAGCTCTCTATCGAATCCAGATGCACTAAAAATACAGATATGGGGATAGATCTAAGCATTTCACGGAGCACCTGAAGGGGGTGGAAACTCATGGATACTTAGAGTTGGCCAAAAATACCCACGGTAACGCTAATTACACAAAAATAACAATTTTTTCATCTCTTCTCATTCCAACGACCTCTCCTTCATGACCCGCCCTGCCCGATTTCACTTGATTACAGCGCTCCTCCTCCAGCGCCGAGTGAACTTGCCGTCGTTCCCATGTAAATTTGCCTGTAGTTTTCTAGTACTCTATGATTCTAACCACTATTTTGACATCAATTATTTGGCCAACATTTTGAATCAATTTGTCAACATTTCAAGTCTAAGAAAAGTTTAAGAAATCAAGCATGCTTAACCAACTATGGGAAAAAGATGAGAGGGTTAGGATAAAGTAAGGGTTTGTTGTCGTCTTCTATTTTTCTATGTTTTTACCTCTTTCTTTGAAATTTATTTTCTCAGACTTCAGCTAATAATCCCCCATTCTTTTTGGCCAAAGAGACTCTAATAACAACATCATATCAGGGTACCATATGGATAGCATTATATCATTGCTGGCATCTTGAAGAACTACCGCATCAATTTGTCATTATCTTTAATTTACAGCATAAGAATTTGTTTAAAGATTATTTCCACATTGCCGGCTAGCAGGGAAAAAATCATTTGGGGATTTTCTATGGGTGCTTCGATCATATGCATGATCCGATCACTGTGGGCAGTCGTCGGAGCAGAAACAAGCCCTCAAGCAGTTTATAACAGCCTATTAAGAATAACCCAGCGAGATTGTGCAGCTTGCAGATTCATTTCTGCCCTTTCACCTCCTTTATATACACACACAGATCATAGTACTTTTCTCTTACCAAAAAAAAAATCTACACCACTATAAAGAAGCAAGGCTTGCAACACAATGGCAAGTAACATTTTGACTGAGACTTGTCCTGATATATGCATAGGTGACTCTGTAGTGTGTTTTTTTTTTTTTTAGAAAAGGAGTGGCTGTTTAGTGTATGCATGAGAGGCCTCAGGAACTCAGCTCTCAGCTGGTTGTGTGCCAAATTCATATTCAGTGCTTGAGTATTGCATCCTAGGAGTACCTTGTGCTCTGTTTTGGGGGATGGTTCCTACAATTATCTGGGACGCCAGAAGTAGCTGCACGTGTGGCATCCATCCTCCTGTTGACCCTGTGCTGCCAATTATGTTTTTTTCCCACAAATCTGCACACCGTACTAGGCAGTATCCCTGTTCATGATTTTTCCCCAAACCAACCCGGACCAATCTGTGTAATAGTCTCCAGGGATTGGTTCAACTTAGTGATCGGAACAAGCAAAACTGCATCCATTGGTAGCACAGCTACTACCGCCATGCTTCCGGTCCTCAAGCTTTGATCCAGGCCGAAACAACACCTTTACATTCTGTCATAACATTTTTTTCATCATGAGAATAACTTTCTAAGGTTTAAAATTTGACCCAAAAAAATAACATTCTACAAAAATATGGATCCTCTAGTAGTCTAATATAAATATATAAACAAACAGAAATGCATCCTGCAACACTTGTTCAAATGAAGCAGTGCTTCCAACTCATTAGGTATAGCAGGGCAGCTACGCATGGGGGGCATCAGGAATTGAGCTCCAACGGTGGTTTATGCAGAAGCATGACTATACATCTGGTCCATGACAATATAGCAATGACATCAGGTGTGGCGTTGCCAATTGAGTCGTGCATTGTGGGAAATGACGCAATTACGAGGACTATACATCTCATGCATGCAAGGTCGTAGCGGCATGCAGTTGCAGTGCCCCGCTGGCGTTGAATTGCTTGCGGCCACTCCTCCGACCAAAGAAGTGATCAAGACATCATTGACAAGGGATTCTCCGTTAGACCAAGAGTTTTTCCAATAATTAGGGTACATGACTGGATCCAGGATGCCTCTGTTCCTGTAAACACCTGCCTTGCATGGCAAGTGCCGTCTCAGTAATAAACACCACAACCTAATTTTTGTGTTCAAACGGACATACAAAAAAAACATATTGATCAACCTGGCTCTACATATCTATTCTTAATTTTCATGTCTCTGACAGTTGCGCTTGTCACAATAATAGCGGCCTATCCGCCTATGATTAGGATCATATATTCATTCATAGTGAAAAAAAAAATACCAATATGTTTTGCTCCGATTTATAGTTTATCAGAATTCAATTCATTGAAACGGCTGTTTTTTCATGAAACCTCTTGCCAGAATGTCACATGGGGGCTTAGTATGCTGAACATGGTGTTATAATGAGCTCTTTGCCAGGCTCTTTCCTTGAAGCAACAACCAGAGCCCCTCCCCTGTTGATCTAACGACCTCTGAAAACATTCAATGGAGCCCGAGCTACTGCTACAAAGTTTATTTGCATTGAATTAGTTTGCTTCCAAAGTGTCATCGTGAGTATCAGGACTCCTCTTAATATATATGCTAGCTCTTTCCTAGAGCATGATCAAAACGCCAACTTGAGCAACACACCTACCTAGCACGCTGTATTGTCTCACGGACAGCACAGTTGACAATGCAATTAAGTTATATGTATCAGGCCATGGATCAAGGAGTAACCATCAACAGACTTGGTACAGCTAGGCTTGAGAGGAGTTGGGAATTTGATCATCTCTAAATTCCTCAGGGCAACAATTTTTTGGCACCATCAAAGAGTTCTTACTCTAACATCCACGGCATGCTCTCCTAAGTAGTGGACAATGGCCTCCTCTATTTCTGCATGTGTCACTAGGAAGGACAATTTTCCAGCATAAGCAGCTCTAGCACAGGATGAACGCAGGTAGAAATTGGGTGCTCAAGAAGCAATTCTATGCCAAGCTAGCTCCACACACATGTGTGTGTCCTTCCCTCTCACTACTTCAGGTGCTATGCAGTGTAGATGCTCTAACAGTACTTCGTGATTGTGTAGAAAAACACAGCTAGAAAGGTAGTGGGAGAGGCATAAATATAATCCTTATAGTCCTTAATTAAGTTTTTAAATGAATATTCATGCATGCTTTATATGACACCAGGTGAGATGTATGACTTTTATTTGTAGGCATCTAGTTAGATAATGATTTTTAGACTACCTATCTATTGTTATCTATTTTTCCTATGTTATCAATATAGCCATATTTATCTATCTCCACACCTAATTAATACTAAAAGGAGAAAATTCCACTCCCCATGTTTTTGCCCTTCAGTCTCTTTTTGGTCTGTTTGTTCATCGCTTCCCCCGAAGCATACATAAGAATGCTAGCCAGCTTTACTGAGAGTTGAGCACTACATGATTGATTATAGAGATGAATCTTAATTGTACTTCTCATAACCCTAACTCACGCCCTGTGATCATAACAACTAGAATAACATGCATCCAATCATGGTACAAAGTTCACTAATATATAGAGTCTATGTGAAAAGATGATGCAAGTTTTATGTTACATTACAATGCACAGACATGCGCCCATCTGCTGTCATAATTTTTTTCTCCCACGATTGACGTGTGCTTACTGAAATGAAAACATACAGCTGTGTCGAAATTTAAGAAACTGAGAGCAAAGTGGTCTAATTATGAGGAAGGAAGTTTATACAGTCCAATTTTTCTTTTTTTTTTTTACGAAACAACAGTCCAAATTATTTTGTAAATATACAGCAGGTACATTACAGGTCTCTTTAAGCACATGGACACAGCTGTAAAGAAACTGATATTCATTTCAGTATCCATGCAATCATATATATTTGTTTGTCAAAGGTAAAAGAGAGAGGTTTGACATCGAACATCAAAGATAATTAGAAGACTCATGTGAACTTAGTTCAATTAGTAACGCTCTAAGTGGTGGTAGTAGAACACTACCCACCTGAGTTGAAATGAATCCTATGCTTAACACGAACTCTCACATTTTTATGGTTTTATTTTCAAGAAGAAAATATTTACCGGTTTAGCCAATTGAATGCACACAGGAGTAGTTTTTCATTCATTTGTTCATGTAGGTGAATGCAGGCGGGCTTGCGTAAGGGCTTGCATCAACTTTGTTAGTGTGCCAATTAATTGGTCTCTCTAATTACTGTTTTGTAACCCTGTGTACTTACTTTGTCCCTGTGTAGTACAAGACAGCAATTGATCTGAGTTATCAAGTGGGTGCCATCTCAATCATAAATATCACCATCTAGTCTTTATGTTGAACCTGCATCCTCTATCTCCAACTTGTTGCACAAATTCTAGCATAGTTACAATGGTATTTGGCATTCTTATATATGGGCTACAGTGGAGAGAATCAGTATAAAAAAAATATAGTTGAGAGAATCAACACTTGGAGTGTTGCGAATGAGGAAATTCTGTATCTACTCACTACAGCATTGAGATGAGAGTCATCAGGAACTCAGCTATTATCATTCATCCTTACATATCGATCAAGCTAAACCTCAATACCACGTGTTGGGTGTCAGTGTGAACTTGTACGTATCGTTCAGCTCGCACCATGCATCCTTTCTAAGCATGTTTGCGTCTCAGCGCAGCAGTATGGGAAACACAGGATGTTAGATCTCCTTGGCCCTCTCCTGCATCCGAGTCTGCTTCACGGGCTCGCAGAACGATGGCCACGTCCACTATGGTGGGGTCACCACACTCAAGGTACAGCCTCGGGTTCATAACGGTCGTTCATGCATGGCCCCTTCTGTCACTGTGCTCGGGGTAGTCATAGAAAAGACGTCGGCCGGTGCCTGAGCACCAGCCAAGGATGCAACAAGGAGATGTAGTAAGGTGGCGAGGTGCTCAATGCCCTGGCCCTCCGCATTGGCATGATCTGTAGCCTCCTCTTCATCACCTACCCTATCAGGCCACACGACATGAACCATGTTTGATATCAGTTATTAATTTGGTGAATGTACATCTTGGAGATCTGCGGATTACAAATTTGTCCTAACTCTTGATGAGAAAGTATTATGCAAGAAGGATGTCTTGGCCTCTTGGGTTTCAAAAGAAGAAGGAACACAGGGATGAAGAATAATATATGCTAGCCCCTAGACGTCTGATTTTTCCCTCCTAGGCAGCCGGATCACTGTTGTTCTAGAAATGGGAGTATGATAACATGGCCATGACTCTGGTGTGATACCTCATTTCGGTTTCTAGTTGTGAGGGAAGTTATGAAATGGCTGTAAAGGTCATTTATGTAGTAGGAACTCTATTAATTTAAAATATTTAAGAACTCATGACCCATTTTGAGTTATCAGAAACAGTGTACAGAGATACTGAAAAGAATTTTAAGGGTTATGAAATAGCTGTAAAGGTCATTTCTATATATAATCATAGATAATGATCGACAAATGTATGAAAGGTTTCCCTATAGACAAAATCAGATGGACTTTATACGTGTAGATCAATAGGTTAGACTCTAAGAAGTAGTGGTACAATTAACGTTAAAATTGTATATTTAACACAACATAATGTTCGTATTCTGCTGGATCAATTTTTGAAAAGAAATGCCGTTGCTATTCAATATATCCCGGCTCAAGCTCTTGATGATGTGCTCACAGGAGAACTGTTTGCATATGTGTGTGTGTTTATGTTGGTGGGTGGGTGCGTTACTAAGCATCCATGTTTATTATCATTTTGCAAAAGAAAAGTATGATGGGCATATATATTGGTGACCAAGGATTTTTGCAAGCAAACATGGAGTGCTAATTGGACAGCTATTATTTTCTGCAATACTCTCGGACGACCTCCTGGTCGGATGATATAAATATACACACATCCATCAGCACCACCGCAAATAATCAACTCTCGACTCACCACTAGCATTAGGATTACATGTCCCTGATCTAGACACATCTGCTGCCTATTAGTTATAGTATAGACATGGGAGGCACTAGGAACTCAGAACTCACAGGACAGCTGATTTAACGTCCAGTACATTGATCGAAAGACAACTGCTACGGTAGCTTATGCGTGGACAGGCAATTGATCAGACGAATGCTAGTTTGGACCGGCAGGTCCTTGATTGTTCAGTCATGCGTGTGCGCATGGATTAGCTACATATCATTTTTACATGCTCTGAACGTGCAGTTGTTGAGGCCACCACATACTAGAAGGGTGTAGCCAGCAGGATGGACCTTCAGCGATTTCCCATCTCCATAAGCACCACTCCTGCATCAGTCATGCGTGTGCAAGAAGCAGTAACAAGCACAGAGGGAGCAGTAACATCGGCCTGTGCAAGATCACCTGTGTTAACCCCATACATCACAGAGGGAGACATGTCAACAAGCACGTCAAGAAGCAAAAGAATAAAATTGACACAGCTGCAACAAGCACGTCAAGAAGGCCTGCCGAGCCTATCGACGCATCGCCACTGCTGGCCAACACCATTGACCTTGACGGATCTACACATGGAGTGGCTTAAAAAGCAAAGATAGTAAACATAAAAAAATCTGAGAGATAAAAATAAATATTCAGGCACTCAGATGAAGATATGAAGCTACACATCATGCCAACACTAAGGGCTAAGATATTGAGCACCTCGCCACATACTGCATCTCCGTGCATATTGGCAGGTGCTGGCAGAGGCACCTATCGACATCTTGTTGGTAGCCATATATCTTCATCACGAAGTGTGATGCATTAGGATGTTCAACAAACTTTTTTCCGAGGAAACGAAATATGTATTTCTTTTGCAACCATCTAAGTATGTATTTTTTTACAACAATCTAAATATGTATTCAAATTAGTGTGGAGGAATAATTTTAGTGGGCCATTTGCATGACACTCGAGTCTGTCTTGCACGCACGAGCACTACTAGAAACGCAACCTATGCCGACAAGGATGTATAATTGCCGACGGGTAGTTGGGGAAACCGTGAATGGCCGACAGTTAACTTGTTATCGACGGTTTCAAGCTCTCCCGTCGGTCTATGTATGAAATAGCCAACGGTACACCTTATTCCCGAGGGTTAGATATCGAACCGTAGGGAACTACACTAGAAGGCTGAGAGAGAAATATAATAGTCGACGGTCTTAGTGACACCGTCAGTCTTTATATCAAATAGCTGACGGTACACTCTATTTCCGAGTGTTAGATGTCGACCCGTCGGGCACTACACTAGAAGGCCGACAGGGCAAATTAATTGCCAACGGTTTTAGTGACAACGTCAGTCTTTGCATTGAATAACCGACGGTACACCCTATTTCGGAGCATTAGATGTTGACCCGTCGAGCACTACACTAGAAGGCCGAGAGGGCAAGGTTCTTTGCCAATGGTCATAGTGACATGGTCATGCAACAAATCTACAACCGAAAATATCTCCCGATGGTTTTTAAAAGACTGTCAAGCAACAAGTCCGACCGGGTACCCTCGGCAATTTATTCCAACCAAAGTCATTTTGGCGTGTTTACAAACTAATTGCCGAGCGTTAACCGTTGAAAACATACAGTCGGCCACAGAATGACCGACTACCAGTCGATAAAAGTGGGAATGTCCGACCATGGATGTCCGACGGGAGGTTCCCGACGGTATAATAACTATCGGCCATTCTTGCACTCCTTGTAGTGGAGAGATACCATCATGTTGTTCGGTTGGACAAGATACAAGCAACAGGCATGCCAAAGTCGTCGTCTCAATGGCTCTCGTTGAGGCTATCACAGTCTATCAACCAGTCCAATTCCGTGCTTCATACCAGACTACTCTTGTGCTTGGCAGCGTGTATAGAAACACGTCCCAGATAGATGTGGTACTAGACATCAAAGAACCATAAGTGGCTGTGCACACAATGCCACCTATTGTCACGGTGATAACCGAGTTCCTGGTACTCTCATACCTATATAGTATAGTAGCCACTTGACATGTATGTCTAAAGTAGGAACATGCGTGTCTCTTTGAGATATATATATACAGTCTGTAATATGAGCTGCACCCATGTGAGGCTTACATTATTTTTTCTCTTTATCCGTGTGAATTGTTAGATGTGTTTATATATGTTGAAGTCAGACCAGGTCCGGGGCTCGAGGACCGAAAACTATGTCCACATAGCAAGCATGTCTAGACGGCACGTGCCCAATGCAAGGTTGGACCTGGTCATATATACTCTTTATAATTAAATTAATAAGAAACAAAGAAGGGGAAATCGAGCCACGGTGGGCTGCTGGGGCGGGGTTCTCTCGTGTAATGTTGCTCTCTCACAAATGTACATATGCTGCAAGCATCCCATTCAACTATGATCACATGTGGAGATGTCTGGCTTTTAGACATCCGACGTCGCAACTTGCTCCAAACATTCTCAAATATTTATCGTAGCTTCTACATGCGATAACATGACACCTGGAAAAGTTTCTTGATTTTCAGACTTCGTTTGGATTTTATATAATTAAAAAACACTTATACCGCACCTAGATGGTCATGTTTCATGGACAAGCCGTTTAAACTTTTGGGTGAGTTTATGGACACGGCCTCAAAATACACTCTCTAATATGAATATCATTTTTTGAATGGCTATATTTCATTATTTCATGCACCTGCAGTTCAAATTTGAATTATGCGGAAAAATTCAAGTAAATAAAATAAATGAACGAAATATAGCAAAATATTATAAAAATATCCTAAATTCGAACATGTGCTTGTAAACAATATGTTTGGGCTATAGAAAAGTTTGAATTCAAAATTAAAAAAATTAAAACTTTGCGGAGTGCCAGGGACGGCACTCGGCAAAGAGGCTCTTTGCCGACTGCCAGCCAGGGCAGTCAGCAAAGAGGGCCTTTGCCGAGTGCCCTTCCTGGCACTCGGCAAAGGTGCGTTACGTAAGGGCCCACAGCCGGCCCATCCCCGCACGCGCCCCCAACCCTAACCTAAATCCCCATGCCCCCAACCCTCCCCCGCGCCCACCGCCGCCTCCGCCGCCGCCGCTCGCCTGCTAGCGCTCGCCCACCGCCGCCACCGCCGCTCAGCGCAGCCGCCCCTCGCACCCGCGCGCGCCGCCCGTCGCCACCGCGGCCACCCGCCCGAACAGCAGTGCCGCCAGCCGCCGCCACCACGCCGTCCCAGCAGAAGAAAGAGGAGGGAGGAAGAAGGAAGAAGAAGAAGAAGGGGAGGAAGGAAGAAGAAGAAGGGAAGGAAGGAAGAAGAAGGGGAAGAAGAAAGAGAAGGAGGAAGAAGAAGGAGGAGGGAGGGAGGAGGAGTAAGAAAAAGAAGGAAAGGAAGAAGAAGGAGGGGGAAGAAGGAGAAAGAAAAGGAGGAGGAAGAAGAAGAAGGAGAAGGAGGAAGGAGGAGAAGGGAGGAGGAGAAAAGGAGGGAGAAGGGAGAAGAAGGACCTTGATCTGATGATCGTCCACACCGTTCATTGACGACGTTCTCCAGGCCGTCCTTCCCACCCGTTGCCAGAGAAGAATGTAAAGCTCCAGGTTGCCGGCCATCGTGTCGTATGTGTCGTTGACGGCCATCGTGCCGAGTTTGTGGATGTGTGGCTTTTGTGCCGTATATGTGTTGTCGGCCATCGAGCCGGCTTCTGCCGAAATTTATACTTATAGTGTTGTTTTTCTTGTCTTGGCAGAGCAGGTCTTGTCGGAGGGGACCCGAAGTACCTCGGCGACACCGATCGTCTACGTCGGCACTGCGGGTCTGCCCGCACCGCGTCACCACGCCACTCCCCTGCTAGCCTCTCTCCACCTTCGTCCTACGTATAAATCACCTCTCTTCCTTACCGTTGTGTACGTAGGTCACGTGACCCAGTTAGGCGTCTTCCGTCCGAAAGAGATACGGTTGGAGGTATGCAGGTCTTTGCATATCTGTGACGTATCTGTTTTGGATTGTCCATGTTTTTTGGATAGCCCGCGGATGCGTAGATGAGTTAGCTTCCATGTTCTGCTCCCGTCCGAGTCGGAGTTTCGGCAGCACCTCCCCGTTGTTCTTTGGATACACACTCTCCCTGTGGGGATGTGTATCAGGAGAACAGCGGGGAGGTGCTGCCGAAATTCTAACTTGGACGAGGGGCAGAACATGGAAGCTAACCCATCTACGCATCCATGGGTGGGATTAGGACCTATCCTTCACCTATTAGATGGTAGGAATGCCGTATAGATGCAATTGCTGGTTTTATTACTCGCTTACGCATGTGTATGGCAGAGGATGGATAACCGTGAGTGGATGTACACGGGCTTCACAGCTTAGATGAAGAGCAATGAAGGGGATATGGCTCCTACCGACGAAGAAGAAGACTATCTTTTCAAAAATGGCACGTTCGAATTTATTTCCTGATTCTGTACAAAGGTACCATCCAACTTACCTCTTTTCAACTTTGAGATTCCACTTTGCTCCTAGGAGTGAGTAATGTAACGATCTACCAGGCCTCACCTTGCAGGCACGCACGGATAGGGAAATGAGTGGTGAATTGAAACAGGTTGCACGGGGCTTCAACACTAGGGTCAATACATTCACCGTTTATGTTGTGAATGGCTATCACTTTCGCACAAGAAGCTACGAGGAGAGTCGGCCCACCCGAAAGACCACGTGCACAGGAGTTCATACGCCCGGCACTGATAATCGCGACTATTATGGCATAGTCGAAGAAATATACGAGCTCCACTTTGAGGGCCCCAAAGATATTAAACCAGTGGTATTCAAATGCCATTGGTTCAATCCTAATGAACCTAGAAGAGCCGATGACAATGGGAAAGTCAAAATTCAACAGGATTCCATCTATACTGGAGAAGATGTCTATATTGTGGCTCAACAGGCCACGCAAGTTTATTATCTCCCATGGGCATGCCAAAAAGATGAGAGGCTTAAGGGTTGGTACCTTGTGCACTTGGTGTCACCACACAGTAAAGCACCTGTCCCAAACGATGATGATTACAACTTTGACCCAAAGGCAGATAGCGGAGAGTTCTATCAACCTGAGGGGCTAAAAAGGTGTTTGTCAATAGACATTCTTTCGCTGATGGGCATGGAAGTAGACAACGACATCGATGAGGACGAGGATGAAGTGGTGCAAGATCCTAAGGACATAATGATGCTTGAGCGATGGAGGGCTTGGTGTGATAGAGTTGTTGAGGGCGATGGAGGTGGTGAGGACAGTGGAGATGATGAGGACTTAGATTTTGACAATATTGATAGTGATGATGACAATAGTGATAGCGATGATGAGGAGCCAACCACTGTCGTTCGTAGATATAAATTCTAATTCGTGTAATACTATATTATTCTTATTATTACTTTACAATTATGCTTCGTTTATTTTGCATCTCTTTACAAGTACTTATCAATTATTTGTGCTAATTAGTTTAATATTTGTCTTTGTCATTGCAGGCATAGGACAAAATGTCGGGCAAAAGTAGACGACCACGATGAAAGGCAAGGTCGGTCTACATGATGTGTGGCATCGAGGAGGAGGCGTTGGAGGAGCAGCCGTTGGAGCAGGCGACGACTCACTCACGTCGCTCGATGACGAGCCAGCTGTTTCCCTCGGATGACATGCAGGACAACGTGCAGGACGAGGAGGACGGGCGCGACCAAGACGGGGGCGACCAGGACTGGGGTGACCTGGGCGGGGGGCGAGGAGGACGGGGGCGAGGCGACACCAGGGGAGACGGCTTCCTCAGGTTCAAGCAAGGTCTACCGGCACGGGATCACATGCCTCCCTTCAGCGCCGATCGCGGAAGACCACCGTCCGGTGATTCGACTCGACGGTGACAAGTAAGTAACCATTTATGTTTTCACGACTTATTCATATGACATGTTTAAAATTAAACTTTAGACTAACAATTCTTCTTAATGACTCATGCTGAAGCTGGAAGCTTGTGCAAGGGGTAGCTGGATGCCATACTAATAGCATGCTGGGCCTCCTGATTAAGAATCACTACCCTGGCCTTGTCACCCGCGATGACACGACCAAGGCGGTGCCCTGGCATTGGCCGGACTTCTTCAAAGTTAGGGATGAATACGAGGTCCCCATTGCGACCAAGATCAAGAGGGAGTTATGGGTGAGTCTTCATTGCACCTCTTTGTTAATACTGCACATCCATTGGACGTTCTTGCAATAATGAAATGATACGTGATATCTGTATGTAGGAGTGATTCACATGTGAGCCGGGGCGCGAGGTCCAGGCGTCGGCGGTGCAGGACAATTTCACCAAGGACCGACTCAAGGACATTTACCACGAGGTGGACATCCAGGTCCTCATCACCTACTACGCCGACGTGCTTCATCAGTCGCTGCCAAAGCCGAAAGCCAGGAAGATGATCCTCTACCCTGAGACTGACATTGCTAGGGAGTTCTATATCTAGGTAAGTAGGAAACATTAATTCTGATTCCTTCCATGAAAAATAAGTAGGAAACATTAATTCTGATTCATCTTCTGACATGTCATGCAGTTTCCTGCTGATTGGTGCAAAATGCACATGGACTGCTGGAAGGCCACTATGGACGACTGGAGAAAGCCAGAGTCGTACATAGAGCATCTCCATAAAAGAGCATATGCCAAGGCGAGGACAGGGCCGACACACCACCAAGGGAGCCACTCCCTTGGAGGGTTCATGGACGCATGGGTACGCTTCTGTCGATTTATTTATTTACTTATTTATTTATTCAATCTCATTATGTATAATCATCCTTATGTTTTCCTCGTAGTCCCAGGTGCATGATGGGCAGGTGATCAACGAGTACGAGGGCTATGCCCTATCTCACAATGGCAAAGCGACAGATCCGGAAAATGTCTACAGCTCGATGGATGGGCCCGAGGCGTACACCAACCCGAACGCCTACGAGAAGATGATCCAGTACACCGAGGCGGCTCGCATGCGCCTTGGTCTGACCTTCGATCCTACCACTCAGCCCCTGGATACAGACGTCCTGATGAGGACGGGAGGAGGGAAACAGCACGGCCGGTACTTTATTGCCCACAGCGCAATCGACCCGGCCACCGTTCCCACCCTTCGTCAGGTCGTCGATCCGATAGCACGACCTCCTCCGACGTCCCTATACGACCTCGGCAGCCGAGCCACACACAGGCATTAGCGACGGTTCAGGTAACTTTAGTTTTATTCGTCGTTCATTGGTTTTCCTTTTGCATTATTTAAACATCGAGGGTGTAATATTACAGTCCGAGCTGGCCGAGTTGTAGGACGCGCAGGAGGCCTCGCAGGAGGCCTATCGGTGAGAGATGGCGGCTCGAGAGGAGGCCCATCAGTAGGAGATGGTGCGCCAGCTTGAGGCTGTCTAACAACAAACACAGCGTCAGATGCAGTTGCCAGCTACTTTCAGAGTATTCAGATCCCTGGTACTATCGTGCCTCCATTGCCTGCCTCGATGTTCGCTCCACCACCTCCTCCTGGCCCTATAGGGACTCCGGTGAGTATATATGTTTGTCCATTGTTTTGGCTTGTGCGGCCATCATGCAGGTACTAATGAGATCGCTTCTCCTTTGTGCAGGCACAGTCGGCGGGTTCGAACCCGACTCCTCGAGATGGACCTTCTCCAGGCCATGGGTGACCGGTTCTTGCCCCTTAGCCACACTTCTCGTGGCCTCCGGGTGGCATCCTTCCTGGGCCTACGCAGCACGGGACCTCCGTGTGGGCGAGCTGCCTTCCTCTGACTACCCAGCACGTGCACTCCGGGTAGGGGCACCAGTACCAGTCGGTGCCGCATGGGCTCGAGCTAGGACAGTCCTCGTGGTCTTCATGGCCTTCACACCATGATGGGCATAGGGACAACGGGTCGCAGCACGAGTGAGGGCCTTTGTATGGATTTGTGAGACTTTGTTGGATGTTGGACTTGTTGGATGTTGGACTTGTTGGATGTGTTTGTTATGGATGACATGCGATATATATGTGGATTTGTGTTATATATGAGTGAATTTGTGTTATATATATGTGATTTGCCTGCTGTGATATATATGGAAAAACAAAAAAAATTTCTAGCTTTGTCGACTGCCTTGGCAGTCGGCAAAGCTGGGCACCAAGATGCACATGCACTAGCTTTGCCGACTGACATGCCTAGCAGTCGGCAAAGGCTGTTTTCAAAAAAATAAATAAAATATCTTTGCCGACTACCACGTCGGTAGTTGGTAAAGAAAACGCCAGACGACACGGGGGCCACTTCCTTTGCCGACTCCTGGTTTGGCAGTCGGCAAAGTCTTTGCCGACTGCCCTCCACGTGGAAGTCGGCAAAGAATTTTTTGCCGAGGCTTTCTTTGCCGACCGCCAGCGTGGAAAGCAGTCGGCAAAGTCTTCGACGACTGTTTTCTGGCCTTTGCTGACTGCTTCCAGCATTTGGCAAAGAACCTGTTTCCTATAGTGGTAGGCTGCGTGTGTGGATGGAAGACCGGCGACCGTGCCCCAGTGCCCAAGCACCGTCGCAGCTGCGCGCCCCTGTGCCCGCCGGCTTGGCGCTCTGTGGCAACCCTGTGCCCGTGCGACGGTCCCACCGGCCATGGCCCTTCGGCGACCCTGCTTCAGCGCGTGGCTCTCGGGACCGGCCAGACCCACGCTCACACCGGCCAGACCCACGCTCACAAATCCGCCCGATGGCTTGTGCTGGGCCCATGCCTGCTCGCGGGAGCCGGGAGAAGCTAGTTTTTGTGGCTCCCTCCCTCCCCCCCCCCCTCCTCTCAGTGCCTTTTCCGGGGCTCCATACGAGGAGCACCTCCACTTTTTGCCGTTTGGTTGAGGGAGCCGAAAAATAGCTCCTGAAGGCGTTCGAGAATCTATACCAAACGGGCCATTTGTTGCTGTCTAGTCTCTGATCTGATGGAATGGCTGGTTTCTTCCAGATGAAAGGCCACCTCAACATCCTTGTCTTCATTGGAAGATACGTTTAGCTTGCTCATCTTAAGAGTCATCTCGCCACAATGTTTTGACAAGAAAATGACTACTAGCATATCCCACGAACGGAGGGAGTACTTATTTGTTGAACCGTTTTCCTGATGAGAGTCTGCAACACCGACCATTCCTGCTGAACGAAAGCAAGCTGAAACAACTTCGCCACCGCTACGTGTTCCCGGCCAAGTGGTCGGCAGGCGGGCCGACACAACTCCGCTCAGGAACGCGCTAGTAACGATCGCACGCACGTGCGCTAGCGGAAGGCTCATTTAGCTGTCTGGATTGTAAGAGAACATCTTATACAGATATCTTTGGAAAAATAACTAATATAAAGCACATGTGGCTTTCCATTATTTAGCCATTGCAGCATGCTTTAAACCATAAACCCGACCCTAGAAGTAACAACAAGACCAAATAAGCATCGCATATGTGGATCTGCTACCGACACAAGCTGCAGCGAATTCTATCCTTGCAAGAGATGAGATTTGATTGTACCCTTGATTGGATCCCAATCCGGAGGACTAGGAACCACCGTTACCACAATCCTTAGTCATGGTGGCCTGCTCGAAGTAGTCCATCTCCAGTCGGTGCAGGCAGATGTACGCAGTGAAGACTCACGGATGCTCGAGGAAGAACAGAGGTGCCGGATCGAACACGAACACCGTTATATCGAATGCGAGTAGTTGTGCGGATGCTCTCCCCAAAAACTTTATCGCTTGCCTACCCAAGCAAGGTACACTTGACGGATGAAGTTCTAGAGGCCTTCTCACTCGAGCTCCTTGTGTGCGTAATGTCAGGGATAAAAATAACGGGTATTCCAATAAACAGCGAAACGATCCTAAAATATGCCACAACTCTATCTAAAAAGAGTCTAGGCCTAAACTAGCCCTAAAGATAGTTTCTGCCTTGATTTCTGGGCCAAACCAAAGGCCCATGAGGAGCAATGGGTCACTGCCTCGCCCGGCCCCATCGGTGGGATCTCGGGAAACCCATCTGTCTGACACGCTCTCCACCTTGCCCGAGCGGACTTGACATCATCTCCTATGTCACCCATACCGAGTGGGGATGCTCGGGCGCAGCCTCCGCGCCATGTCCAAACCATGTGCCTCGGGCGCAAGCCCACTCCGGGGCTGTCCCACCTCATCCTATTTTGAGATAGTATGAGTCATGCCAGTGTACTTAGGCATGGCTCTTGAGTACAAACGAGCGTGACCACGATCATTTCTCGCCACTATGTTGCCTAACTTATAGTGGCTAGGGTTAAATCGTAGTTGGTTTCTCCCTACTAACAGGAACTGCAATCTGCAAGGTATGCTGATGTATACCTGACATATAGCCTTTAGGTCCGCCCCTAATGTCAGTGAGCTCCTAGATGTTCTAGGGCAGAGGTTCTTGCAGACACTGGATGTGTGACCCACAATGTTAAAGAGCTACCTCTAAGCATTGTCATGCTAAAAAAGCTTATGCATTAGCTCTATGGGAGCACCAAGTTACCTAAAGGAATGTCAGAGATAAAAGAGTTGCAAACTCTGTCGTGAGCCATCACCATAGAAAGCTCTATGATAGGGACCTCATGAACTAGTGGTTCAAAACTTACAGGGAGTGCTTGAAGATGGCCATATTGCTGTCAAGAAGTTATACTCAGATCACGCAATCGAAGATGAACCATTTCATCGTGAGGTTGATTGTCTAATGAATATTAGGCACCACAACATAGTGTTGTTTGTTGGCTACTGTGCTGAAACACAGGAAGTGGTCATGCATCAAGAAGGGAAAAATATTTTTGCTGAAAAACGAGGGAGGTTGCTTTGCTTCGAGTATTTGCATAATGGAAGCCTTCACAAGCATGTTACCGGTATGATTACGGAATAAATTGAACATGTGATCCAGTTACTCGAAATGGATGAGCTTTTTAATTTTAGTACTCTATTGAGTCCAAAATATTTTGTGCTTTTGATTTGGCATGGTCTTCCATGTGTTTGAAATATGCAATGAATTTATGAGATTGTGGTAGCACTTTCGAAGAAAAAATCCACACATATAACTATTTCTTAGAGTAGATATCTTAAAAGTTATTGATGTTCAAAGTTCAACAAGTTTAATAATATTCATTTCAAAATGTAAAGCATGAAAGACTAGAGCAGTAGAAGTATGAAGTATATACATGAGCATAAGCTTTAGAAACCATAATTATATTGGTTTAGTAGGACCCATTCAAAGTTACTTTAATGTAACTGTATAAAACAAATGCAAATTTTGTTTTACACCACACTGCAATATGGTTTTATGCACAAGACACTTGACCAATTGGCTATGTCTACATTACTGCACAAACAAGTGGCTTTTTTTGATTACACACGAACAGGGGAAAGCACCATTATGAATGTTTTTTCTCATGCATAAGAAACTGTGCAAAATGATTCACTATTATATAGAATACACCACTATTAGTATTCTATTTCCCGTCTATGTGTTGATGGAATTTTTGGATTGTTACATGGTATTTTGGATTTTTTTCATCCTAGAATGTTTTTGGAAAACCAAACAATCCAAAACAAATCATTACAAGGTTCACATCCTCACAGGTATGGGCATTAGAGCATTATATTTGAAGGCATTGAATTTGGTAAACTAAAGAAAAATTCATAATAATATTTTCCCTTGCCCCAGTGTCATATCAATACAATTAATTGCTACATTTATATCAATAAAATCGATGAATAATAAAATTCATTGCTTCATTTATATCAATAAAATTGATGAATCCATCGTCATGTAAATAGATTTACACCATTGTCATATGTTGTAGATAAATTTTGAGAAAGAAATTTACATATGATACCGATCAGTCACCAACATAGTATCATAGAGTCCATTTGTTTGAATTATAGTTCATTCTAGTTTATTTTGTCCAAGCTCAAATATAGTATCCAACATAGTATCATGATTTCAATATATTCTCTATATGTATGAAATATTGGAACTTACATGCAACCGTTAAGATAGAGAATTTCAACGATAATGCTAAAGTGAAATATAATTTGGAACGATGGGAGTAGTTGTAAAGCTATGTGGCCTTGTATTGAATATGCAATTTGTGCGTAAATCAAACAATTTAAATCAAATTATAGGTTATATTTTAGATTTGTCATAAATCAAACTTTTCAATTTTGACCATGAAAAGTGTACATACATCTACAACATGAAATTAGTATTAGTAAATTCTCCATGAAAAAGGTCTTCATAGACATTTATTTGAAAACCTATAGATGTTATTTTATTTTTTCTAGAAGTTTAGTAAAAGTTATAGAAGGCTTGATTTGGTAAAAGTAAACTATAATTTGGAACAGATAGAGTATAACATTATATGAGGTTTTAATAGAATGCATTTTTATGTACTATTTCCATTGTTGATTTGAGGATTCTTTACTTTATTTATTATTATTGTTGATGTACAAGGAGTGATATTGTGTTTTCAGCTGGACCATGTGGGCTTCCATGGCATGTTTGTTGCCAAATAATAGAAGGAATTTGTCTGGGCTTGCACTATCTCCACGAGAAGCAAATAATTCATTTAGATCTCAAACCGGACAATATATTGCTCGACGATGGCATGGTGCCCAAAATTGCAGATTTTGGTTTGTCAAGGCTCTTGGGGGATAAAAAAGCCGCATGATCACTCAACAAAGACGTGGAACACGGTGAGCTAAGTATAGACCACAAGATTCATAGTTAGTTAGGGTATTGTCCTCGCAGCTCATTTTTAAATCAAAGATTTCAAAATGTTTATTCTCCAGTGTTAGCCATGACATTATCGGTATTCATGCATGTAGGGGTTACGTGGCACCTGAGTGCTTAGATGATGGAGTGATCACAGTCAAATCAGATATATATAGCTTGGGTGTGATAATCAGAAACATGGTGAAGGGTCGTAAGTCGGGAGATACCACTGATCAAGATGTATGTGGAAGAAGAAATAATATACATATTTGTGTTTTTTTTTGTGTATGTATGTTCTTCTAATTAAAAGGAAATACATTGTTTGCTAGATACTGGAGAGCTGGATGATTAGGCTGGAAAAGGATTCATCATAAATGAGGCAACAAACCCAATTATTGGAAATAGGCTACAAAGAGCAAATAAAAGCGTGCATCGAGATATCACAGAGGTGTATGCAGCCTAAACCAAAGGATAGGCCAACGACACAGGATATCCTACTTACACTGGAGGAATCAGAAGCAACGATCAAATCGGTTGCTGGGCCTACTCAAAATGCCGGGCAAGTATGTTCATGCTTGTCAGGATAATATATTAGACATTTTCACTATATATATGTAAAGTAGTAACATAGGGCTATTTTGTGTTAGCCATTAAAATTCCATAATATAAATTTTATATGTATGTCACCGTCTTCTTAAACTTATTTCATACATATTTGCATATTCAACTGTTTATATAAACCACGGATTTATAGTTTCAGTCGCATTTTTATACAAACAATGTCCAGCCCCTGTACATCTTTTGATTTGGCACATTTCGTGCAAATAGCATACGTTTCATATATGTATCTTTCGAGCCAACATGTACAAATATAAAAAGCACACATTTTGTGTGCTCCATCTTTTCCTAAATATAAACACATCCAACAATGTCAGGACAAATTAAGCTAGAAGAGAAAAAAAAATCTATAACCCCTGACTACACAGCTACTATAACCACACTTGATTGGTATAATTGCAGTTTTATCTTTGGCTAATCAATGCAATATAAATGGTAGGGTTAATTAATCATTGTTTCTTGGTTTGGGCATGCCCACGTATTGTCATAATTGTAGGCAATGTGTTCAGAAATGCATGCAACAAATGATAGGTTGGGCAATTTCATCTTGAAAGCATCTCTACAAGTTTGCTATCTCAACTTGGCATCCATATAATTTTGGCAAAATAAGAAAAATAGCCTCTAACAAGTTTGACAAAACAACTTAGCATCAATAGCAACTAGACATATCTTCCCCCCACGCACGCAAATATGCATGCCTGTATACGGCTTGGCATCCGAGACTCTTCATTGCTTAGTCGAGCTCTTCTTTCGCTTAGTTGAGCTCTTTGTTTCATTAGCGGGGCTCTTTATTTTTTTATTTTACAAAGTCAAGAATGTCAAACTCTTGGAGAGAGACCGTTTTTTACTTGGTATATAGTTTTGGGAGTTGGTAAATTAGCTAAGTAGAATTTGACAAACTCTTGAAGATGCTCTTAGGGATGAATTTGAAAGCTTCAAATACTTATATTTAGGGATGGAGAGAATAAATAATATACAAACATGGATTAATTAATATTCCATTATACAGATACACTTGTTCGTACATTTTTATGGTAGTGTGTCAAATTAATCTTATCTTTTCTAGTTTATGTACTTTTAATCTTAATTGGTGTGCCACAGCTTGAGATTGCCAAATTTGGGCCATGGGGTGGAGATGGAGGGAAAGCATGAGACATAAAAATGGTGCCTTACATTTTGGATAGAATATCAATTTGCAGTGGAACCATTATTGATTCTATCAGGTTTTCATACACTGACCACTATGGCCAATACCACACTATAGGGCCTTGGGGCGGTCTGGAGGCTAAGAATAAGGTGAGCATGAAAGAATAATGCTTTTTGTCTAAATATAAATGATGTTATTTAGATTTGTGCAACATAAAATTAAATTTGTGTTTGTGATGTTCATTTTAAGCTTGGGGGACTACATCTCAAGACATATGACAACATGCACATGAAAATATAGGTAGCTAGTATGATGATATGACTCCAAAAATTATC
The DNA here is from genome assembly GCA_023333625.1 of Bothriochloa decipiens. NCBI lineage: Eukaryota > Viridiplantae > Streptophyta > Magnoliopsida > Poales > Poaceae > Bothriochloa > Bothriochloa decipiens. The sequence continues at coordinate 8,224 of JALGXP010000456.1, read as the reverse complement.
TCCAAAACTCTCATATCACATAAATACATATAGAACAATGATTCAACTACTACACAAGAGAATATCTTGCAAATGGGACCCAAAGGTGTAAGTGGCATGTCATGTTTGAATAGTTTCCTACCATGGAAATTGAGAACCATATTATATATCACTAGGATAATACTACTTTTTCGCTCTTTCTTCTTTACTTCCAATGCTAAATAAGTTAAACCCATAGGTGGTAGTCATATAGATAGGTTTGTCCTAAATCAAACTATGTTAGGTTTGTGTCAATCCTTCTACTCCTGAGTGATGCGAGCACTAGGTCCAAGCACAACGTAAGGAGCATCCTCACAAATCTCTCAAACAAGCCAATCAATGCCTTGAAGATACACAGACATGCAAATCTTCCACAAAAGGATAGTTCTATCGAAGAATGGTATCTTCCAGGACCGCACTCTATGTCGCCTTCATGGACCGCCACAGACCGATTAAGGTAGAATGATCCTTAACCGGCTCTGATATCAATTTTGAACTAAAAATGGCGACCAAAGAGGGGTGAATGGGGGCTCACATTTCTCACAAAATATTCAATTGTTGTCTCAAATTCACCACCAAATGCACAAATAAAGCGTGGTGATGTCCATGACCCAAAGGAGAGAGTGGATGTTCTCTAGGAACAAAGTGTGACAACACAAAGCAATAGAATCAAAGAGGAAGCAAACATCGAATCAAGGAACAAAAAAATGGGATACTCTACTTTTATAGAGAAAAGAAAGTTCCCAAAACTAGAATACCCAATCCAACCTATGACAAGAGCACATAGATAAGTTTCATGGAATGGTAGGAAACAAACAAAACAAAATGGTACACACAAAGCACATTTGGAGCACCTTTAGCCAACAAGATAGTATAGACCGTTGAGGTTCAGTAGCTTTGGTGTTGAGGTTCAGTGCTATATCAGAGGGCTGAGGTTAAGAATTTTGGTGTTGAGGTTCAATGCTTTGTCAAATTTTGGTAACCCAAAATTTTCTTCCAAAAGGCAAATCACCTCAAACAAACTTTGAATGAGATGAAATTTGTTAGGGCGTAGAAGCATCAAGCCAAAATCCCAACAAAACTTCATAGATCATGAAAACTTAGAACTAGAATGGGCTTTTCTCAAAATTCCTCAAAATAGTGAATTTTCGTGCTCGAGTTGAATATGCCCAAAGCACTTGGTAGGAATGATTCATAGATGTCCTTGCATGTTTTGATCCAACCTAAAAGTCTCGAAGAGCTCAGATTCAATGGATCCATCAAAAACCAAAAGAGAAGGGACCAAGAGAGGGCAAGAGGAGGTTTGGGCCTCCATTCCCATGAGATTCCACTAAGTACATAGATGAATGATTTGTAGTGTTTAAACCAATTTGTAGTGTCTAAACTAAGTTGTAGTGTCTACGGATCTCACTAACAGTCTAGAGGAGGGGAAAGCTACATGGAGGAAATGAAAAATGACATGATCAAGAGAGATAGGGCTGGTTGGATCAGCCCTCCCCTTATTTAGAGGGAAATTACACAAGATCAGCTTGCCCTTAGGTATTTTGAGCCAAACCATTTAACACCGAGGATGATATGGTCCAACTCTTTTTCTATTGATCAGACAACCACACTTCCTACACAGATTTTCTTTGCCTCAACGCAACCTCTCTGATTCCACCTTGTGCTACCCAATTTCTCCTCGGAACCTCCACTCAAGTTATAAGGCCCAAACCCAAATACTATGCACCAGTGGTTTAGCGGCCCAAACCACCAAACCTACTCGCGAGTAACATACTCCATATGCATCAACTGCTCCTCAACACGTGCCATCGTCATCCTTAACCGCCTGGTCACCAAGTCTTCGAGAGCCTCCTACTTGACCCTCATCTTGACTCAATCAACACGACCACTCCTCCATGTACACTTGCACTTGTCGAAGTCCCCAAGTGTCTGCCATCATGACTGGTCACTCGGCCTTCTTTTCCCTCAGTCTAAGCATCATGTCTGTCCTTCATTGCTCCCAATCCATCCGCATGACATGTTTCTACTTGAACTTCATCTCACCGTCGATCATTGCATCCGAGCTACACACATGCGCATCAGAAGCCAAGAGACTTGTTGCACAACACCGCTCACGCTACGGTTAGTCCTCAAACTCAACCCAGAACACCAACCTGTAGATAATCACTCATCACAAACTTGAAACACAAGGGCACGTATCAACCTTGTGTTCACATACATCCTATGTTGTATAGTAATTGTAAATCTTGATACCTCTCCAAGGACCAAGGTGGTAGGAGTTGCAGTGATCTGACTACTCATGATTGTCTACAAGATATTTCAATGTGAAATGTTGTTTTTCTTTCTCTTGTAGATTCAACTAGCTCCTTCAGAGTTTCTTACAGGAGTATCTGGAACAATCGGTCCATTCAAAAGTCTAATAAATGTTATAACATCACTTATGTTTGTTACCAATACTCGTAGTTATGGACCATTTGGAAAAGGGAGAGGAACACCATTCCACATTCAAATGCAAAACAATGGCAGGATTGTTGATTTCTTTGGCCGTTCCAGCCAATACCTCAATGCGATCGGTGTCTACACAAACCAAGATGTACTACAAATTTAGTTCATACTAGTTTTTTAATCTATGTTTTCAATCAAACATTTACTTAATGTGTTCACTTCTAGGCTATGGTCGCAAGGGTTGGGCCTTTTGGTGGAGATGGGGGGTCCTTCATGACATCACGGTAAAACCGCATCACCTAGTTAGAATGACATTTTTTAATGGAACTATCATGATTTCACTATAAATTTTTATCCAAGACCACAATGGGCAGCAGCACAGTGCAGGTCCATCGGGAGAATGTGGGGGGTGGTCATCATAAGGTGAACATTAATCATTATGAAATAGATCATGACTCTCAAGATAACTTTTCTTATTTGTAGTCTCAATTGTTGTTCCTCAGCCTGATGAGTTTGCTAAATTTAGCCCATGGGGTGGAGATGGAGGACAGCTACAAGACATCAAAATGCTACCATACCGTTTAGACAGGATTACAATTAGCAGTGGAGTTATTATCTATTCAATCGAGTTTTCATACACTCATCGCGATGGGCAGTACCACACTATAGGTCCTTGGGGAGGCCATGGAGGAGATAATAACTCTGTGAGTGTGATGAACATAATAAATCTTTCATGTACAAATATGAATTATGTTGTTTAGTCGTGTATAAAACAAAGTTAAATTTGCATTTTATGAAGTTCATGGTTATTGTTTTAATTTTGGGGGACTACATCCCAACACACTCCAACATGCACATGCAGAGAACCAGATAGAGCTAACTAGCTTGATATTATATGACTCCTAATGCTGTCCCTACTGAATTGTAATGCCACTATCTCCAAAACTCTCATGTCATACATGTATAAACAAAATTTAATTTGAAGAAACTATCCACCGAGAATGTGGTTTCTATATATGTTCAGTGTCTACTTGACTCGGTCATTACGGAAACCATCTTTAAGTTTCTGATTTGGATTTGCCCTAAGCAATCTGGGTTTTTTAAGACATACCTAAATTCTAGTTTAAGATTCTAAAAGGTTGTACTTGATATGACAATAGTTTTATATACCTATTATGTTGTACTAATGCATGGTAAATATTGGTACCTCCCCAAGGTGCGGTACCACTAAAAATTACTTTCTGAATGTAATTGTCTGGGGGATGTATATTTAAATGTGAAATATAATTCCTGTTTTTTCTTGCAGTTTCAGCTAGGGCCTTTGGAGTTTCTTATAGGAGTATCTGGATCAATCGGTAAATTCAAAAGTCTACTAAATGTAATAACGTCGCCCACGTTTGTTACCAATGCTCGTAGCTATGGACCATTTGCACAAGGGAGAGGAACATCTTTCCACATTCCATTGCAGGGCAATGGCTGCATTGTTGGTTTCTTTGGCCGTTGTGGACGATATCTTGATGCCATTGGTGTCTACACAAATCCCGAGTTAAAAGTAACTAGGAAAGAACAGGTAATAATTTTATTCCATATTACTTTTAGTTATAATTTCTCCTTTTTTTGTTGGTTCAATAGTTCAAATTTTTACTCAATCGATTTTATTAGTTGCAGGCTGAGGTGGCCAGGATTGGACCTTGGGGTGGAGATGGAAATGTTCTTCATGACATCACAGAAATACCACATCACCTGCAAAGAGTGACAATTTTCAGTGGGACTATCATAAAATCACTTGAGTATTTATACACCGACCACAATGGGCAGCAACACACTGCCGGTCCATGGGGCGGCTGTGGAGGAAATGGCCGAAAGGTGAGCTTTAGTCAAATCTTAGCTTATTGAACTTATAAGCCCGGCTTATTAGCCATGTTACAACATTTTTCTCGCACAACAAAACAACATCAGTGAGCATATCAGCCGCAGAAACCATCAGCATAACCAACACTGTTACTAGTAGTATGAAACAGCTAGAGAATGCCTTTTTTTTTGCTGTTTGCGGCCACCAATTTTTTTTCCAAACCAATCATTGAAGTCCATCTGGTGACTGAAATTTGGGTGCTGAAATTTATACTAATAGTGGGCTTTTGGCTTTTGGTTTCTTGAGGGGTTTTTTGGCTCTTGAAAGGTCAAAAGCACCTAGGAAGCATGTTAACTTTATTAAACAACATGCAGCGCAAATGATGAAATACAAACATCATCTTAATTAACCAGTGCTATTTTTTTCTCTGTTTCTTACCCGCAGATTCATCTTGATCCCGAAGAGTTCATAGTGAAAGTTTCAGGAACATTCCATCCATGTCCATGGGACAGATCAATACCGAATGTTGTGTCTTCTCTTACACTTGTCACCAACACAGGCAAAACTCATGGGCCGTTCGGAGCGCAGCTCGGAGCTGCCTTCCACTTTCCAGTGGGGAGCAACAGCAGGGTTGTTGGCTTCTTTGCCCATGGAGACAACTACATTGAAGCAATTGGCGCCTACGTTCGCACTCTGTAACCAAACAAAGCCTGTACTATAATCTTGAGTATTGTTTCTCCATGATCATCTCGGTATCTTGTCTTGGTTAGGGAAAAGAAAGCCAAATTGTTGGCAATCATCAGCTGCAGAGTAAAAGTACATCAGATCAGGACGCTTCATCGTGTGTATCCGTCCATCCATTTGACTGAATATCGAGCACTGGCTGCATATATCTCACTTTCTGAATATCGAGCACTGGCCAGCAGGGGAGTTTGTTTGCAGTAAGTAGTGCGCGCTCTGTTCTCTGCGCTCACCGATCCAGCCTTCTGGATATATGGCAGGGCGAGAGGGCCGATGCTGATCATTGCGCGGGATGTGCCAGCGGGGAGAGGAAGGGGAAGGAAGAGAGGTGATGTGACCGAGAGGAGGAAGGAGAGTGTTAATAGTCAAGGCGAAAGGTAAGAAGACTGAATCGAATCAGGCAATAGGCGCGCGGATGGCTTTGAGTGGCTGATGGGCCGTTCTGTGTTGGGTCGGTATTTTGCCGTTGGGCTTGTGCATTTGGGCCGTTGAGTCCGTGAGCGCGGGCATCCTGATCGTCGATGAACAGAATCCCCAAACTGAAACTCTGTATCTTCTTCGTCTGAAGCTGCCTTAGCTGCTTGCTGTTCTTGCTGCCTTTCCCTGCATTCCTGCTAATTCTTCCCCGAACTCCCTCCAATCCAGTTATACATCCGTTGTGTTCTAATCAGGAACGTAAGGAGGGGTAGGCAGTGCGTGGCTGACGGGCGGGCCTAGTGTGGGGTCCATGCGTCAGATGCGGACTCCACAGTTCATCTCAACATTATGTTGAAGCCTTCTTTCCAGCTCACGCTCAGTATTCTGGATTGTGATTCTAGCATCGTGTCCCTGCTGTTATTTTCACCAAATGATGTAACTTTTGGGCGCTTTTCTACTGTTCTGCAGATTCAGCTTCTTTGACACGTCTGAAGTTATGGTGAAACTGTCCGGAACAACTGGTACATTTGGGGGCTTACCAAATGATGTAACTTCTGTTTGGACGAGGAGGTTTGAAAGGAACTCTTTCCACGTCCAGCAATTACAACATTATTATTGAGAAGAGCAGCAGAGGAGTGCATCCGTGCAAATGGTGTCTGTACCACAACATGTTCAGTGTTCTCTCTCTCACTCTTGACTATTGACGTCTTTGTTACTCTCCCGTTCGAAATACTAGTAAGTAGTTTTGTTTTTTCTAGACATGGTTTTTACTATAGGGTACAAAATAAGCATGTTTCTTACGAGTTATGAATGAGGATGAACCTGGTCTCCTATCAATGAAACATGTTTCACTGATCATATGGGGGCAAGATGCTGACAACAGTTCAGTTATGAGCTCGCTCCCACTTGCTCTGTTATTTTAGCTATCAAGCTTCTTGGTCTATATGACTGTATATTAGTATTCAGACCTTGCAAAATTCGAGCCCGGTTGATCCAGAGTTCCAATTGGTGGTGCCACGTCTGCTGTTACATCTCAATCATGTTCAGGATTGTTTTGTTGTCTTCCCCAAGCTATGCCCTGCAGAGTTTCCATCCTTATTTCGTGCGTATCCTATATACTTCCAAACTGGGTTGCACGATGACTGTGCATGATGGTTGCAGTATCTATCAGAGCGAAATGAGATTCACAAGGGAAGACAACGAGGAGAACATGAAACTGACAGAATCCAGCAATCGATACACGGAACAACTTGCACCTGTTGATATTGATGCTACACATGCAAAATGACACGGGACTTTGTCTTGTTTACAGATTCATGTCAAAGATCACTTCCAAGTTCCAACACATACATTTGGATGGTTCAGAAAACGTTCCAGCATTTTTTCCTTGTTTTCAGATATCAATATGGACTGAGAGAATGCTTTGGCTGACAAGACAAAGGATACCTTCAGAGACCGTATTCATTGCATATCTGGGTGCTGGACGGTTGGCTAGTACTTGTATTCACCAAATTCCCCATGTTCGCTTGTATTTTTTTGGGGCATTTTGGCCATTGTTTCTTGGGCGTACATTGACATAACAGTCATTTTTGTCATGGCCATTTCTGTTTGAACCAGGACAAGAACTAAAGTGCGCAATTTAGTCCAAATTGCCAAGGAGCAATCAAACAGAAATTGCTCTGACTCTGACTGTAATATGGACTAAACTGGATTGTGGCACCGCCAGCATAATCTGCGCTCTTAGGTACAATTTTGACGGCATAAAACCATAAACAGCTTAAGCGGTGGTACATTTCTTTATTGCTTTTGCAGGGATATGCATCAAAAGTAAGCAAAATAACAGCCGGATAGGTTGTTATGAAGTTAATGATCTTTAGAATGGGAACCATCGAATGTGCCTTGCTGGGTACTGACTACTGAATCGGTTATTAGATTTGTGACCATACATCATTGAGATATTTTGATATTGCAATCAATGAGAACCATCTCAGATGTTTTAGCTTTTTCTCAGTTTTTCTTCTGAGGAATGTTTTCTTTTTCAAATAAAGAAAAATATATTTCTGGCTTCAGTCATCCAAGGATGCATCCGGCCATAATTATTACAGCAGAAAGACAGTATTACAGGTAAGACCAAAGGTCACCCGAGAACATTGCTGCATCTAAAAATAAAAGAAAATGATGAAAAAATTACGTACATCCCTAATGAGAAATCTAGTAGTCTCACAGACATCGACTACCATTGGAGACTCCGTATCTTGTAACCTGACAACAGCACAAGGTACCGGATGCATGTGTAATGGAACCACCATCTCAATGCCGGCACCAGCCGACTATCCAAAGGATCTTCCAAAGCGGTGTCTCCAACGAGAAAATATCATCCAAAGACGCCATCATCGTCCAACCAGAGACTGGTGTTGGTTTTCACCTGGAGAGATCCACTTGAAGAACGAGACGACACCTCCAGCAAGAAAACGGTGCCCACAGGCGTCACCGCCGTCGAAACATGGTGGTGAACGACCATTGCCACATCCCACCAAGGACCATGCCGTTACGCCAAACACCAGCGACGTGCACCGTCACTAAAACCGGCCACAAAGGCCTCCAACTCTCAGATTCGGAAAACTATTGCCGGCTCCAGCACTGATGCCGACGTCATCGTTGACGTTCCTCCGCCGGCAGCAACGAGGTGAGAACCTCGCCGCCCCCTGCCCTAGGGACCCAGGATCCAGCCGTAAGGCCACAGACCCG
>JALGXP010000455.1:0-33101 GCA_023333625.1 Bothriochloa decipiens | reverse complement strand
CAGAAAAATAGAAGACAACAACAAACAATTACTTTATATTAACCATCTCAGCCTTTTCCCATATGTAGTTGGTTAAGCACGTTTGAATTGTTAAACTTTGCTTAGATTTGAAAAGTTTACAAATTCTGTGTCGGCAAAGGTGGGTTGTGTTATAGTGTCACCAATAGTTTAATTATATCCAACTTTAATTTTCTGATATATAGTACAGATGCAGAAACTTAAAATGCCCAACAGCACTCACCCACATGAACAAAATCATGGAAAAAAAAACTAGTGTGAGGACATTCAACCGGCATATGTAGATTAACGATATCATCAACATCTTTTGTTTTGGAGAGGCCAATGACATGAATATGTTGGGCCTGTATTGGTAGAGAAGGAAAAGATATCAATATCTTATCAGTTGAGCAATAATGACTAAAATTAATGAGACACTATTATGTCGTGTTGTATCTTTGAGCAGTAATCACAATAGTATAAACAAATTTCTACATATCCGTTAAAATTCTTTTCAGTATCTCTGGACACTCTTTCTGATAACACAAAATGGGTCATGAGTTGTTAAATATTTTTAAATTAATAGACTTACTACTACATAAATGACCTTTACAGCCATTTCATAACGCCCCTCACAACTAGAAAGCGAAATGAGGTATCACCACACCAGAGTCATGGCCATGTTATCACACTCCCATTTCTAGAACAACAGTGATCTGGCTGCCTAGGAGAGAAAAAAACAGATGTCCAGGGGCTAGCATAAAATTTTTTCATCCTTGTGTTCCTTCGTGTTTTGAAACCCAAGACATCCTGCTTGCATAATTCTTCCTTGTCAAGAGTTAGGACAAATTTGTAATCCGCAGACTCCAAGATGTACATTCACCAAATTAATAACTGATATCGAACATGGGTCATGTCGAGTGGCCTGACAGAGAAGGTGATGAAGTGGAGCCTACATACAGATCATGGCAATGCCGAGGCACTCTGGCCGACGTCTTGTCCCTTGCCAGTAGCCACGACTAATGAACGACCGTAACGAACCCGACGAGGCTGTACCTCGAGTGTGGACCTGGCCAACTTTCCGCGAGACAGTGAAGCAGGCTTGGATTCAGGAGAGGGCCAGCGAGCTCACCAGCATCCATCCTGTGCTGCCCATGCTGCTGTGCTGATATGCAAACATGCTTGGAAAGGATGCATAATGCGAGCTGAGCACGACCAGCATGTTCATACTCACACCCAGCAGGTGGCATGGAGGTGGAGCATGATCGACATGTAAGGATGCATGCTGCAAGCTGAGTTCCCCACGACTCTCGTCCCTAAGCAAGCTGTAGCGAGAAGCTACGGAGTTTTCTCATGTGCAACACTTCAAGTATTGATTCTCTCAATGCCAATTACTTTACTATTATAACTACACTGGAGCTAGAATGTGTGCAATGAGTTGGAGCCAGAGGATGCATGCTCAACGTAAGGACTAGACTAGATGCATGGTGATATTTATGATTGAGATGGGACCTCCTTGATGACCCAGATCAGTTATGGTCCAATCAATCAATTTTGAAATGAACCGGGCAAGAGAGCTGCCAGGAATAATACTAATAAAGAAGAATGTCCAGATTGGACAAACAACGTCCCCAAGAATAGAGGGACCAATTAATTGGCACACTAACAAGGTTGATGCAAGCCCTTACGCATGCCCACCTGCATTCACCTACATGAACAAATGAATGAAAAACTACTTCTGTGTGCACATTCAATTGGCTAAACCGGTAAATATTGAATAGTGTTGTTTGTTTTTGAAAATAAATCCATAAAAATGCGAGAGTTCGTGTTAAGCACAGGATCCATTTCAACTCAGGTGGGTAGTGTTATACATACCACCACCACTTAGAACCTTACCAATTGAACCAAGTTCACATGAGTCTTCTAACCACTTATAACGTTACCAATTGAACCAATTAAGTTCACATGAGTCTTCTAATTTTCTTCGATGCTCGATGTCAGACTTCTCTTTTACCTCTGACAAACAAATATATATGATTGTATGGATACTGAAACGAATATCACTTTCTTTACAGCTGTGATTTTCCATGTGATTAAAGAGACCTGTAATGTACCTGCTGTATATTTACCAAATAATTTGGATTGTTGTTTCGCAAAAACAAAAAAAAAAATGGATTGCATAAACTTCCTTCCTCGTAATTAGACCACATTATTTTCAGTTTCTTAAATTTCGACACAGTTGTATGTTTTCATTTCAGTAAGCACACGTCAATCACGGGAGAAAGGAAATTATGACAGCAGATGGGCGCCCAGCTGAAGGTCCATCCTGCTGGCTACACCCTTCTCGTAAGTGGTGGCCTCAACAACAGCATGTTTAGAGCATGGAAACAAGGAACAAGGACATGAAGCCGCTAAAGTCGATCCACATGTGTACGCCCTACTGAGCTTATCTGCGTACGCGCTACTATAACCAATAGTGTTGAGTCTTTCATCAAAAAATAAAAAATAAAAATAGTGTTAAGAGTCAAGCGTTGTTGCAGTCGTGACTGGTTCTGGAAACTCCAGCGCGATCGGCTCACGCCTCCAGCGTGACGCAGTTGACGATTCTGGTTCCTGCGCGACTCCTAGCAGCGTGATCGACTGCGGCTCTTGCGCGAGCTCTCGCAAAAGCTGGTCGACTCTGGCGCCAGCGCAACCTCTGGCGTGACTCGTCCTCTGCCAGCGCCACCCCCTTCGACGCGATCAACTCAGCCTGATGTATGTCTCCGACCACGGATGCAGGATGCTTGTGCCACGTGGTGAGAGCACTGTTCCTCGAGCCTCTCATGCCTACAGTATATGTAGCCATCAGATGTGCCTAGATCAGGGACACGTCTCTTTCACAAAACTGGCTAGCTAGGAGTATTATACATAGTGAGTTCCAATTAAGCGTGGCTTGTCTATAGCTGTATGTGTTGATGGATGTGTGAATATATATGGGACCTGAAGGACACGAGAGGGCATAAAAGAATGAGGCTACATATAGCAACTACTGCAGAATGTTTTTTAAGGGCGCGTGCAGTTGGCATGGAAAACTATCCTTAAAAATTTCCACACGTATGGCTGTATCCAAACTTCTTCAGTACCACTGTAAACCAAATTTCAGGAACGCTTGCTTTAGTAAAATCCTACCTAGAGAATTATTATATGATCATGTATGGTTGATGTAAAGCAAATCCTAAAACTTATATTTTCATATTTTTAGTGGCAGTTTTGTCAAGCCATCTAAAGGGTGATTTCTAGGGACAGTTGAGTCAACCGACCCTAGAAAATTTAGTTTCAGCCACCCTTGACGAAAGATATGTAGTTGGCACAAAATAAATTCATAACCTTTTTTCATACAAAGACCAATGAAGAAAATAATTATATATAAAAGTCAAAGAGGCCAATGAGATTTACAGCTTCATATCTACATCACCTTTTCTATCATGTGAGACAGCATTCGGGTAAGTATTTTGTGTAGCATCATATCTTCATCACCTTGTCGCTGATGGTGGCAATCCTTAATATCGTAGGGTAAGTTTCTTAATGGGTTGAAATCTTCATTAGGGTAAGTATTTTGAGGAGAGTAATCTACTGAGCTGATTGTTGATCATTGTTGTCAGTACTATATGATTTCAGAAACTATTACATCTATCGATTATTCACCTCTTCATGATTACATTCTATGTTTTTTAAGTTGGATCATTGTTTTCTTTTGTACTTCTGAGATTGTGGGTGAATTAATAGTTACATCACGAGTTTCAAGATGATATTGAGCACAAGTTTGTTCTAGCTCCTGATTATATATGATTGTGTTAATGGGATGTCGTTGTTCTCAAAAAAAAAAGAGAACTACTCCAGTGCTCCGTCGCTAAAACTTAGCACATTTTGCGTCTTAATTATTTAAACTAAAATTAGTCTAGATCCATAGATACTACCCAACGCCTCCTTCGGTTGCTAGCATTTCGTTTTTGGTGGCCGTCATGTGGATTGTCATCGTCATGCTCCTCCTGACTCCTATGATCTGCCGTTCGCATTCCAGCGTCACACTTGCATTTCGGTTTCTAGTTCTAATTGTAATTACAGAGCGGCTGTAAAGGTCAATTACAGGGTATGCCTGGGAGAGCTCGAGGAGATCCCAAAACAGCTACTGATCGGTTTTTGTTGTTTTCTTTTACCTAAACACCTGAGCTCTCTATCGAATCCAGATGCACTAAAAATACAGATATGGGGATAGATCTAAGCATTTCACGGAGCACCTGAAGGGGGTGGAAACTCATGGATACTTAGAGTTGGCCAAAAATACCCACGGTAACGCTAATTACACAAAAATAACAATTTTTTCATCTCTTCTCATTCCAACGACCTCTCCTTCATGACCCGCCCTGCCCGATTTCACTTGATTACAGCGCTCCTCCTCCAGCGCCGAGTGAACTTGCCGTCGTTCCCATGTAAATTTGCCTGTAGTTTTCTAGTACTCTATGATTCTAACCACTATTTTGACATCAATTATTTGGCCAACATTTTGAATCAATTTGTCAACATTTCAAGTCTAAGAAAAGTTTAAGAAATCAAGCATGCTTAACCAACTATGGGAAAAAGATGAGAGGGTTAGGATAAAGTAAGGGTTTGTTGTCGTCTTCTATTTTTCTATGTTTTTACCTCTTTCTTTGAAATTTATTTTCTCAGACTTCAGCTAATAATCCCCCATTCTTTTTGGCCAAAGAGACTCTAATAACAACATCATATCAGGGTACCATATGGATAGCATTATATCATTGCTGGCATCTTGAAGAACTACCGCATCAATTTGTCATTATCTTTAATTTACAGCATAAGAATTTGTTTAAAGATTATTTCCACATTGCCGGCTAGCAGGGAAAAAATCATTTGGGGATTTTCTATGGGTGCTTCGATCATATGCATGATCCGATCACTGTGGGCAGTCGTCGGAGCAGAAACAAGCCCTCAAGCAGTTTATAACAGCCTATTAAGAATAACCCAGCGAGATTGTGCAGCTTGCAGATTCATTTCTGCCCTTTCACCTCCTTTATATACACACACAGATCATAGTACTTTTCTCTTACCAAAAAAAAAATCTACACCACTATAAAGAAGCAAGGCTTGCAACACAATGGCAAGTAACATTTTGACTGAGACTTGTCCTGATATATGCATAGGTGACTCTGTAGTGTGTTTTTTTTTTTTTTTAGAAAAGGAGTGGCTGTTTAGTGTATGCATGAGAGGCCTCAGGAACTCAGCTCTCAGCTGGTTGTGTGCCAAATTCATATTCAGTGCTTGAGTATTGCATCCTAGGAGTACCTTGTGCTCTGTTTTGGGGGATGGTTCCTACAATTATCTGGGACGCCAGAAGTAGCTGCACGTGTGGCATCCATCCTCCTGTTGACCCTGTGCTGCCAATTATGTTTTTTTCCCACAAATCTGCACACCGTACTAGGCAGTATCCCTGTTCATGATTTTTCCCCAAACCAACCCGGACCAATCTGTGTAATAGTCTCCAGGGATTGGTTCAACTTAGTGATCGGAACAAGCAAAACTGCATCCATTGGTAGCACAGCTACTACCGCCATGCTTCCGGTCCTCAAGCTTTGATCCAGGCCGAAACAACACCTTTACATTCTGTCATAACATTTTTTTCATCATGAGAATAACTTTCTAAGGTTTAAAATTTGACCCAAAAAAATAACATTCTACAAAAATATGGATCCTCTAGTAGTCTAATATAAATATATAAACAAACAGAAATGCATCCTGCAACACTTGTTCAAATGAAGCAGTGCTTCCAACTCATTAGGTATAGCAGGGCAGCTACGCATGGGGGGCATCAGGAATTGAGCTCCAACGGTGGTTTATGCAGAAGCATGACTATACATCTGGTCCATGACAATATAGCAATGACATCAGGTGTGGCGTTGCCAATTGAGTCGTGCATTGTGGGAAATGACGCAATTACGAGGACTATACATCTCATGCATGCAAGGTCGTAGCGGCATGCAGTTGCAGTGCCCCGCTGGCGTTGAATTGCTTGCGGCCACTCCTCCGACCAAAGAAGTGATCAAGACATCATTGACAAGGGATTCTCCGTTAGACCAAGAGTTTTTCCAATAATTAGGGTACATGACTGGATCCAGGATGCCTCTGTTCCTGTAAACACCTGCCTTGCATGGCAAGTGCCGTCTCAGTAATAAACACCACAACCTAATTTTTGTGTTCAAACGGACATACAAAAAAAACATATTGATCAACCTGGCTCTACATATCTATTCTTAATTTTCATGTCTCTGACAGTTGCGCTTGTCACAATAATAGCGGCCTATCCGCCTATGATTAGGATCATATATTCATTCATAGTGAAAAAAAAAAATACCAATATGTTTTGCTCCGATTTATAGTTTATCAGAATTCAATTCATTGAAACGGCTGTTTTTTCATGAAACCTCTTGCCAGAATGTCACATGGGGGCTTAGTATGCTGAACATGGTGTTATAATGAGCTCTTTGCCAGGCTCTTTCCTTGAAGCAACAACCAGAGCCCCTCCCCTGTTGATCTAACGACCTCTGAAAACATTCAATGGAGCCCGAGCTACTGCTACAAAGTTTATTTGCATTGAATTAGTTTGCTTCCAAAGTGTCATCGTGAGTATCAGGACTCCTCTTAATATATATGCTAGCTCTTTCCTAGAGCATGATCAAAACGCCAACTTGAGCAACACACCTACCTAGCACGCTGTATTGTCTCACGGACAGCACAGTTGACAATGCAATTAAGTTATATGTATCAGGCCATGGATCAAGGAGTAACCATCAACAGACTTGGTACAGCTAGGCTTGAGAGGAGTTGGGAATTTGATCATCTCTAAATTCCTCAGGGCAACAATTTTTTGGCACCATCAAAGAGTTCTTACTCTAACATCCACGGCATGCTCTCCTAAGTAGTGGACAATGGCCTCCTCTATTTCTGCATGTGTCACTAGGAAGGACAATTTTCCAGCATAAGCAGCTCTAGCACAGGATGAACGCAGGTAGAAATTGGGTGCTCAAGAAGCAATTCTATGCCAAGCTAGCTCCACACACATGTGTGTGTCCTTCCCTCTCACTACTTCAGGTGCTATGCAGTGTAGATGCTCTAACAGTACTTCGTGATTGTGTAGAAAAACACAGCTAGAAAGGTAGTGGGAGAGGCATAAATATAATCCTTATAGTCCTTAATTAAGTTTTTAAATGAATATTCATGCATGCTTTATATGACACCAGGTGAGATGTATGACTTTTATTTGTAGGCATCTAGTTAGATAATGATTTTTAGACTACCTATCTATTGTTATCTATTTTTCCTATGTTATCAATATAGCCATATTTATCTATCTCCACACCTAATTAATACTAAAAGGAGAAAATTCCACTCCCCATGTTTTTGCCCTTCAGTCTCTTTTTGGTCTGTTTGTTCATCGCTTCCCCCGAAGCATACATAAGAATGCTAGCCAGCTTTACTGAGAGTTGAGCACTACATGATTGATTATAGAGATGAATCTTAATTGTACTTCTCATAACCCTAACTCACGCCCTGTGATCATAACAACTAGAATAACATGCATCCAATCATGGTACAAAGTTCACTAATATATAGAGTCTATGTGAAAAGATGATGCAAGTTTTATGTTACATTACAATGCACAGACATGCGCCCATCTGCTGTCATAATTTTTTTCTCCCACGATTGACGTGTGCTTACTGAAATGAAAACATACAGCTGTGTCGAAATTTAAGAAACTGAGAGCAAAGTGGTCTAATTATGAGGAAGGAAGTTTATACAGTCCAATTTTTCTTTTTTTTTTTTACGAAACAACAGTCCAAATTATTTTGTAAATATACAGCAGGTACATTACAGGTCTCTTTAAGCACATGGACACAGCTGTAAAGAAACTGATATTCATTTCAGTATCCATGCAATCATATATATTTGTTTGTCAAAGGTAAAAGAGAGAGGTTTGACATCGAACATCAAAGATAATTAGAAGACTCATGTGAACTTAGTTCAATTAGTAACGCTCTAAGTGGTGGTAGTAGAACACTACCCACCTGAGTTGAAATGAATCCTATGCTTAACACGAACTCTCACATTTTTATGGTTTTATTTTCAAGAAGAAAATATTTACCGGTTTAGCCAATTGAATGCACACAGGAGTAGTTTTTCATTCATTTGTTCATGTAGGTGAATGCAGGCGGGCTTGCGTAAGGGCTTGCATCAACTTTGTTAGTGTGCCAATTAATTGGTCTCTCTAATTACTGTTTTGTAACCCTGTGTACTTACTTTGTCCCTGTGTAGTACAAGACAGCAATTGATCTGAGTTATCAAGTGGGTGCCATCTCAATCATAAATATCACCATCTAGTCTTTATGTTGAACCTGCATCCTCTATCTCCAACTTGTTGCACAAATTCTAGCATAGTTACAATGGTATTTGGCATTCTTATATATGGGCTACAGTGGAGAGAATCAGTATAAAAAAAATATAGTTGAGAGAATCAACACTTGGAGTGTTGCGAATGAGGAAATTCTGTATCTACTCACTACAGCATTGAGATGAGAGTCATCAGGAACTCAGCTATTATCATTCATCCTTACATATCGATCAAGCTAAACCTCAATACCACGTGTTGGGTGTCAGTGTGAACTTGTACGTATCGTTCAGCTCGCACCATGCATCCTTTCTAAGCATGTTTGCGTCTCAGCGCAGCAGTATGGGAAACACAGGATGTTAGATCTCCTTGGCCCTCTCCTGCATCCGAGTCTGCTTCACGGGCTCGCAGAACGATGGCCACGTCCACTATGGTGGGGTCACCACACTCAAGGTACAGCCTCGGGTTCATAACGGTCGTTCATGCATGGCCCCTTCTGTCACTGTGCTCGGGGTAGTCATAGAAAAGACGTCGGCCGGTGCCTGAGCACCAGCCAAGGATGCAACAAGGAGATGTAGTAAGGTGGCGAGGTGCTCAATGCCCTGGCCCTCCGCATTGGCATGATCTGTAGCCTCCTCTTCATCACCTACCCTATCAGGCCACACGACATGAACCATGTTTGATATCAGTTATTAATTTGGTGAATGTACATCTTGGAGATCTGCGGATTACAAATTTGTCCTAACTCTTGATGAGAAAGTATTATGCAAGAAGGATGTCTTGGCCTCTTGGGTTTCAAAAGAAGAAGGAACACAGGGATGAAGAATAATATATGCTAGCCCCTAGACGTCTGATTTTTCCCTCCTAGGCAGCCGGATCACTGTTGTTCTAGAAATGGGAGTATGATAACATGGCCATGACTCTGGTGTGATACCTCATTTCGGTTTCTAGTTGTGAGGGAAGTTATGAAATGGCTGTAAAGGTCATTTATGTAGTAGGAACTCTATTAATTTAAAATATTTAAGAACTCATGACCCATTTTGAGTTATCAGAAACAGTGTACAGAGATACTGAAAAGAATTTTAAGGGTTATGAAATAGCTGTAAAGGTCATTTCTATATATAATCATAGATAATGATCGACAAATGTATGAAAGGTTTCCCTATAGACAAAATCAGATGGACTTTATACGTGTAGATCAATAGGTTAGACTCTAAGAAGTAGTGGTACAATTAACGTTAAAATTGTATATTTAACACAACATAATGTTCGTATTCTGCTGGATCAATTTTTGAAAAGAAATGCCGTTGCTATTCAATATATCCCGGCTCAAGCTCTTGATGATGTGCTCACAGGAGAACTGTTTGCATATGTGTGTGTGTTTATGTTGGTGGGTGGGTGCGTTACTAAGCATCCATGTTTATTATCATTTTGCAAAAGAAAAGTATGATGGGCATATATATTGGTGACCAAGGATTTTTGCAAGCAAACATGGAGTGCTAATTGGACAGCTATTATTTTCTGCAATACTCTCGGACGACCTCCTGGTCGGATGATATAAATATACACACATCCATCAGCACCACCGCAAATAATCAACTCTCGACTCACCACTAGCATTAGGATTACATGTCCCTGATCTAGACACATCTGCTGCCTATTAGTTATAGTATAGACATGGGAGGCACTAGGAACTCAGAACTCACAGGACAGCTGATTTAACGTCCAGTACATTGATCGAAAGACAACTGCTACGGTAGCTTATGCGTGGACAGGCAATTGATCAGACGAATGCTAGTTTGGACCGGCAGGTCCTTGATTGTTCAGTCATGCGTGTGCGCATGGATTAGCTACATATCATTTTTACATGCTCTGAACGTGCAGTTGTTGAGGCCACCACATACTAGAAGGGTGTAGCCAGCAGGATGGACCTTCAGCGATTTCCCATCTCCATAAGCACCACTCCTGCATCAGTCATGCGTGTGCAAGAAGCAGTAACAAGCACAGAGGGAGCAGTAACATCGGCCTGTGCAAGATCACCTGTGTTAACCCCATACATCACAGAGGGAGACATGTCAACAAGCACGTCAAGAAGCAAAAGAATAAAATTGACACAGCTGCAACAAGCACGTCAAGAAGGCCTGCCGAGCCTATCGACGCATCGCCACTGCTGGCCAACACCATTGACCTTGACGGATCTACACATGGAGTGGCTTAAAAAGCAAAGATAGTAAACATAAAAAAATCTGAGAGATAAAAATAAATATTCAGGCACTCAGATGAAGATATGAAGCTACACATCATGCCAACACTAAGGGCTAAGATATTGAGCACCTCGCCACATACTGCATCTCCGTGCATATTGGCAGGTGCTGGCAGAGGCACCTATCGACATCTTGTTGGTAGCCATATATCTTCATCACGAAGTGTGATGCATTAGGATGTTCAACAAACTTTTTTCCGAGGAAACGAAATATGTATTTCTTTTGCAACCATCTAAGTATGTATTTTTTTACAACAATCTAAATATGTATTCAAATTAGTGTGGAGGAATAATTTTAGTGGGCCATTTGCATGACACTCGAGTCTGTCTTGCACGCACGAGCACTACTAGAAACGCAACCTATGCCGACAAGGATGTATAATTGCCGACGGGTAGTTGGGGAAACCGTGAATGGCCGACAGTTAACTTGTTATCGACGGTTTCAAGCTCTCCCGTCGGTCTATGTATGAAATAGCCAACGGTACACCTTATTCCCGAGGGTTAGATATCGAACCGTAGGGAACTACACTAGAAGGCTGAGAGAGAAATATAATAGTCGACGGTCTTAGTGACACCGTCAGTCTTTATATCAAATAGCTGACGGTACACTCTATTTCCGAGTGTTAGATGTCGACCCGTCGGGCACTACACTAGAAGGCCGACAGGGCAAATTAATTGCCAACGGTTTTAGTGACAACGTCAGTCTTTGCATTGAATAACCGACGGTACACCCTATTTCGGAGCATTAGATGTTGACCCGTCGAGCACTACACTAGAAGGCCGAGAGGGCAAGGTTCTTTGCCAATGGTCATAGTGACATGGTCATGCAACAAATCTACAACCGAAAATATCTCCCGATGGTTTTTAAAAGACTGTCAAGCAACAAGTCCGACCGGGTACCCTCGGCAATTTATTCCAACCAAAGTCATTTTGGCGTGTTTACAAACTAATTGCCGAGCGTTAACCGTTGAAAACATACAGTCGGCCACAGAATGACCGACTACCAGTCGATAAAAGTGGGAATGTCCGACCATGGATGTCCGACGGGAGGTTCCCGACGGTATAATAACTATCGGCCATTCTTGCACTCCTTGTAGTGGAGAGATACCATCATGTTGTTCGGTTGGACAAGATACAAGCAACAGGCATGCCAAAGTCGTCGTCTCAATGGCTCTCGTTGAGGCTATCACAGTCTATCAACCAGTCCAATTCCGTGCTTCATACCAGACTACTCTTGTGCTTGGCAGCGTGTATAGAAACACGTCCCAGATAGATGTGGTACTAGACATCAAAGAACCATAAGTGGCTGTGCACACAATGCCACCTATTGTCACGGTGATAACCGAGTTCCTGGTACTCTCATACCTATATAGTATAGTAGCCACTTGACATGTATGTCTAAAGTAGGAACATGCGTGTCTCTTTGAGATATATATATACAGTCTGTAATATGAGCTGCACCCATGTGAGGCTTACATTATTTTTTCTCTTTATCCGTGTGAATTGTTAGATGTGTTTATATATGTTGAAGTCAGACCAGGTCCGGGGCTCGAGGACCGAAAACTATGTCCACATAGCAAGCATGTCTAGACGGCACGTGCCCAATGCAAGGTTGGACCTGGTCATATATACTCTTTATAATTAAATTAATAAGAAACAAAGAAGGGGAAATCGAGCCACGGTGGGCTGCTGGGGCGGGGTTCTCTCGTGTAATGTTGCTCTCTCACAAATGTACATATGCTGCAAGCATCCCATTCAACTATGATCACATGTGGAGATGTCTGGCTTTTAGACATCCGACGTCGCAACTTGCTCCAAACATTCTCAAATATTTATCGTAGCTTCTACATGCGATAACATGACACCTGGAAAAGTTTCTTGATTTTCAGACTTCGTTTGGATTTTATATAATTAAAAAACACTTATACCGCACCTAGATGGTCATGTTTCATGGACAAGCCGTTTAAACTTTTGGGTGAGTTTATGGACACGGCCTCAAAATACACTCTCTAATATGAATATCATTTTTTGAATGGCTATATTTCATTATTTCATGCACCTGCAGTTCAAATTTGAATTATGCGGAAAAATTCAAGTAAATAAAATAAATGAACGAAATATAGCAAAATATTATAAAAATATCCTAAATTCGAACATGTGCTTGTAAACAATATGTTTGGGCTATAGAAAAGTTTGAATTCAAAATTAAAAAAATTAAAACTTTGCGGAGTGCCAGGGACGGCACTCGGCAAAGAGGCTCTTTGCCGACTGCCAGCCAGGGCAGTCAGCAAAGAGGGCCTTTGCCGAGTGCCCTTCCTGGCACTCGGCAAAGGTGCGTTACGTAAGGGCCCACAGCCGGCCCATCCCCGCACGCGCCCCCAACCCTAACCTAAATCCCCATGCCCCCAACCCTCCCCCGCGCCCACCGCCGCCTCCGCCGCCGCCGCTCGCCAGCTAGCGCTCGCCCACCGCCGCCACCGCCGCTCAGCGCAGCCGCCCCTCGCACCCGCGCGCGCCGCCCGTCGCCACCGCGGCCACCCGCCCGAACAGCAGTGCCGCCAGCCGCCGCCACCACGCCGTCCCAGCAGAAGAAAGAGGAGGGAGGAAGAAGGAAGAAGAAGAAGAAGGGGAGGAAGGAAGAAGAAGAAGGGAAGGAAGGAAGAAGAAGGGGAAGAAGAAAGAGAAGGAGGAAGAAGAAGGAGGAGGGAGGGAGGAGGAGTAAGAAAAAGAAGGAAAGGAAGAAGAAGGAGGGGGAAGAAGGAGAAAGAAAAGGAGGAGGAAGAAGAAGAAGGAGAAGGAGGAAGGAGGAGAAGGGAGGAGGAGAAAAGGAGGGAGAAGGGAGAAGAAGGACCTTGATCTGATGATCGTCCACACCGTTCATTGACGACGTTCTCCAGGCCGTCCTTCCCACCCGTTGCCAGAGAAGAATGTAAAGCTCCAGGTTGCCGGCCATCGTGTCGTATGTGTCGTTGACGGCCATCGTGCCGAGTTTGTGGATGTGTGGCTTTTGTGCCGTATATGTGTTGTCGGCCATCGAGCCGGCTTCTGCCGAAATTTATACTTATAGTGTTGTTTTTCTTGTCTTGGCAGAGCAGGTCTTGTCGGAGGGGACCCGAAGTACCTCGGCGACACCGATCGTCTACGTCGGCACTGCGGGTCTGCCCGCACCGCGTCACCACGCCACTCCCCTGCTAGCCTCTCTCCACCTTCGTCCTACGTATAAATCACCTCTCTTCCTTACCGTTGTGTACGTAGGTCACGTGACCCAGTTAGGCGTCTTCCGTCCGAAAGAGATACGGTTGGAGGTATGCAGGTCTTTGCATATCTGTGACGTATCTGTTTTGGATTGTCCATGTTTTTTGGATAGCCCGCGGATGCGTAGATGAGTTAGCTTCCATGTTCTGCTCCCGTCCGAGTCGGAGTTTCGGCAGCACCTCCCCGTTGTTCTTTGGATACACACTCTCCCTGTGGGGATGTGTATCAGGAGAACAGCGGGGAGGTGCTGCCGAAATTCTAACTTGGACGAGGGGCAGAACATGGAAGCTAACCCATCTACGCATCCATGGGTGGGATTAGGACCTATCCTTCACCTATTAGATGGTAGGAATGCCGTATAGATGCAATTGCTGGTTTTATTACTCGCTTACGCATGTGTATGGCAGAGGATGGATAACCGTGAGTGGATGTACACGGGCTTCACAGCTTAGATGAAGAGCAATGAAGGGGATATGGCTCCTACCGACGAAGAAGAAGACTATCTTTTCAAAAATGGCACGTTCGAATTTATTTCCTGATTCTGTACAAAGGTACCATCCAACTTACCTCTTTTCAACTTTGAGATTCCACTTTGCTCCTAGGAGTGAGTAATGTAACGATCTACCAGGCCTCACCTTGCAGGCACGCACGGATAGGGAAATGAGTGGTGAATTGAAACAGGTTGCACGGGGCTTCAACACTAGGGTCAATACATTCACCGTTTATGTTGTGAATGGCTATCACTTTCGCACAAGAAGCTACGAGGAGAGTCGGCCCACCCGAAAGACCACGTGCACAGGAGTTCATACGCCCGGCACTGATAATCGCGACTATTATGGCATAGTCGAAGAAATATACGAGCTCCACTTTGAGGGCCCCAAAGATATTAAACCAGTGGTATTCAAATGCCATTGGTTCAATCCTAATGAACCTAGAAGAGCCGATGACAATGGGAAAGTCAAAATTCAACAGGATTCCATCTATACTGGAGAAGATGTCTATATTGTGGCTCAACAGGCCACGCAAGTTTATTATCTCCCATGGGCATGCCAAAAAGATGAGAGGCTTAAGGGTTGGTACCTTGTGCACTTGGTGTCACCACACAGTAAAGCACCTGTCCCAAACGATGATGATTACAACTTTGACCCAAAGGCAGATAGCGGAGAGTTCTATCAACCTGAGGGGCTAAAAAGGTGTTTGTCAATAGACATTCTTTCGCTGATGGGCATGGAAGTAGACAACGACATCGATGAGGACGAGGATGAAGTGGTGCAAGATCCTAAGGACATAATGATGCTTGAGCGATGGAGGGCTTGGTGTGATAGAGTTGTTGAGGGCGATGGAGGTGGTGAGGACAGTGGAGATGATGAGGACTTAGATTTTGACAATATTGATAGTGATGATGACAATAGTGATAGCGATGATGAGGAGCCAACCACTGTCGTTCGTAGATATAAATTCTAATTCGTGTAATACTATATTATTCTTATTATTACTTTACAATTATGCTTCGTTTATTTTGCATCTCTTTACAAGTACTTATCAATTATTTGTGCTAATTAGTTTAATATTTGTCTTTGTCATTGCAGGCATAGGACAAAATGTCGGGCAAAAGTAGACGACCACGATGAAAGGCAAGGTCGGTCTACATGATGTGTGGCATCGAGGAGGAGGCGTTGGAGGAGCAGCCGTTGGAGCAGGCGACGACTCACTCACGTCGCTCGATGACGAGCCAGCTGTTTCCCTCGGATGACATGCAGGACAACGTGCAGGACGAGGAGGACGGGCGCGACCAAGACGGGGGCGACCAGGACTGGGGTGACCTGGGCGGGGGGCGAGGAGGACGGGGGCGAGGCGACACCAGGGGAGACGGCTTCCTCAGGTTCAAGCAAGGTCTACCGGCACGGGATCACATGCCTCCCTTCAGCGCCGATCGCGGAAGACCACCGTCCGGTGATTCGACTCGACGGTGACAAGTAAGTAACCATTTATGTTTTCACGACTTATTCATATGACATGTTTAAAATTAAACTTTAGACTAACAATTCTTCTTAATGACTCATGCTGAAGCTGGAAGCTTGTGCAAGGGGTAGCTGGATGCCATACTAATAGCATGCTGGGCCTCCTGATTAAGAATCACTACCCTGGCCTTGTCACCCGCGATGACACGACCAAGGCGGTGCCCTGGCATTGGCCGGACTTCTTCAAAGTTAGGGATGAATACGAGGTCCCCATTGCGACCAAGATCAAGAGGGAGTTATGGGTGAGTCTTCATTGCACCTCTTTGTTAATACTGCACATCCATTGGACGTTCTTGCAATAATGAAATGATACGTGATATCTGTATGTAGGAGTGATTCACATGTGAGCCGGGGCGCGAGGTCCAGGCGTCGGCGGTGCAGGACAATTTCACCAAGGACCGACTCAAGGACATTTACCACGAGGTGGACATCCAGGTCCTCATCACCTACTACGCCGACGTGCTTCATCAGTCGCTGCCAAAGCCGAAAGCCAGGAAGATGATCCTCTACCCTGAGACTGACATTGCTAGGGAGTTCTATATCTAGGTAAGTAGGAAACATTAATTCTGATTCCTTCCATGAAAAATAAGTAGGAAACATTAATTCTGATTCATCTTCTGACATGTCATGCAGTTTCCTGCTGATTGGTGCAAAATGCACATGGACTGCTGGAAGGCCACTATGGACGACTGGAGAAAGCCAGAGTCGTACATAGAGCATCTCCATAAAAGAGCATATGCCAAGGCGAGGACAGGGCCGACACACCACCAAGGGAGCCACTCCCTTGGAGGGTTCATGGACGCATGGGTACGCTTCTGTCGATTTATTTATTTACTTATTTATTTATTCAATCTCATTATGTATAATCATCCTTATGTTTTCCTCGTAGTCCCAGGTGCATGATGGGCAGGTGATCAACGAGTACGAGGGCTATGCCCTATCTCACAATGGCAAAGCGACAGATCCGGAAAATGTCTACAGCTCGATGGATGGGCCCGAGGCGTACACCAACCCGAACGCCTACGAGAAGATGATCCAGTACACCGAGGCGGCTCGCATGCGCCTTGGTCTGACCTTCGATCCTACCACTCAGCCCCTGGATACAGACGTCCTGATGAGGACGGGAGGAGGGAAACAGCACGGCCGGTACTTTATTGCCCACAGCGCAATCGACCCGGCCACCGTTCCCACCCTTCGTCAGGTCGTCGATCCGATAGCACGACCTCCTCCGACGTCCCTATACGACCTCGGCAGCCGAGCCACACACAGGCATTAGCGACGGTTCAGGTAACTTTAGTTTTATTCGTCGTTCATTGGTTTTCCTTTTGCATTATTTAAACATCGAGGGTGTAATATTACAGTCCGAGCTGGCCGAGTTGTAGGACGCGCAGGAGGCCTCGCAGGAGGCCTATCGGTGAGAGATGGCGGCTCGAGAGGAGGCCCATCAGTAGGAGATGGTGCGCCAGCTTGAGGCTGTCTAACAACAAACACAGCGTCAGATGCAGTTGCCAGCTACTTTCAGAGTATTCAGATCCCTGGTACTATCGTGCCTCCATTGCCTGCCTCGATGTTCGCTCCACCACCTCCTCCTGGCCCTATAGGGACTCCGGTGAGTATATATGTTTGTCCATTGTTTTGGCTTGTGCGGCCATCATGCAGGTACTAATGAGATCGCTTCTCCTTTGTGCAGGCACAGTCGGCGGGTTCGAACCCGACTCCTCGAGATGGACCTTCTCCAGGCCATGGGTGACCGGTTCTTGCCCCTTAGCCACACTTCTCGTGGCCTCCGGGTGGCATCCTTCCTGGGCCTACGCAGCACGGGACCTCCGTGTGGGCGAGCTGCCTTCCTCTGACTACCCAGCACGTGCACTCCGGGTAGGGGCACCAGTACCAGTCGGTGCCGCATGGGCTCGAGCTAGGACAGTCCTCGTGGTCTTCATGGCCTTCACACCATGATGGGCATAGGGACAACGGGTCGCAGCACGAGTGAGGGCCTTTGTATGGATTTGTGAGACTTTGTTGGATGTTGGACTTGTTGGATGTTGGACTTGTTGGATGTGTTTGTTATGGATGACATGCGATATATATGTGGATTTGTGTTATATATGAGTGAATTTGTGTTATATATATGTGATTTGCCTGCTGTGATATATATGGAAAAACAAAAAAAATTTCTAGCTTTGTCGACTGCCTTGGCAGTCGGCAAAGCTGGGCACCAAGATGCACATGCACTAGCTTTGCCGACTGACATGCCTAGCAGTCGGCAAAGGCTGTTTTCAAAAAAATAAATAAAATATCTTTGCCGACTACCACGTCGGTAGTTGGTAAAGAAAACGCCAGACGACACGGGGGCCACTTCCTTTGCCGACTCCTGGTTTGGCAGTCGGCAAAGTCTTTGCCGACTGCCCTCCACGTGGAAGTCGGCAAAGAATTTTTTGCCGAGGCTTTCTTTGCCGACCGCCAGCGTGGAAAGCAGTCGGCAAAGTCTTCGACGACTGTTTTCTGGCCTTTGCTGACTGCTTCCAGCATTTGGCAAAGAACCTGTTTCCTATAGTGGTAGGCTGCGTGTGTGGATGGAAGACCGGCGACCGTGCCCCAGTGCCCAAGCACCGTCGCAGCTGCGCGCCCCTGTGCCCGCCGGCTTGGCGCTCTGTGGCAACCCTGTGCCCGTGCGACGGTCCCACCGGCCATGGCCCTTCGGCGACCCTGCTTCAGCGCGTGGCTCTCGGGACCGGCCAGACCCACGCTCACACCGGCCAGACCCACGCTCACAAATCCGCCCGATGGCTTGTGCTGGGCCCATGCCTGCTCGCGGGAGCCGGGAGAAGCTAGTTTTTGTGGCTCCCTCCCTCCCCCCCCCCCTCCTCTCAGTGCCTTTTCCGGGGCTCCATACGAGGAGCACCTCCACTTTTTGCCGTTTGGTTGAGGGAGCCGAAAAATAGCTCCTGAAGGCGTTCGAGAATCTATACCAAACGGGCCATTTGTTGCTGTCTAGTCTCTGATCTGATGGAATGGCTGGTTTCTTCCAGATGAAAGGCCACCTCAACATCCTTGTCTTCATTGGAAGATACGTTTAGCTTGCTCATCTTAAGAGTCATCTCGCCACAATGTTTTGACAAGAAAATGACTACTAGCATATCCCACGAACGGAGGGAGTACTTATTTGTTGAACCGTTTTCCTGATGAGAGTCTGCAACACCGACCATTCCTGCTGAACGAAAGCAAGCTGAAACAACTTCGCCACCGCTACGTGTTCCCGGCCAAGTGGTCGGCAGGCGGGCCGACACAACTCCGCTCAGGAACGCGCTAGTAACGATCGCACGCACGTGCGCTAGCGGAAGGCTCATTTAGCTGTCTGGATTGTAAGAGAACATCTTATACAGATATCTTTGGAAAAATAACTAATATAAAGCACATGTGGCTTTCCATTATTTAGCCATTGCAGCATGCTTTAAACCATAAACCCGACCCTAGAAGTAACAACAAGACCAAATAAGCATCGCATATGTGGATCTGCTACCGACACAAGCTGCAGCGAATTCTATCCTTGCAAGAGATGAGATTTGATTGTACCCTTGATTGGATCCCAATCCGGAGGACTAGGAACCACCGTTACCACAATCCTTAGTCATGGTGGCCTGCTCGAAGTAGTCCATCTCCAGTCGGTGCAGGCAGATGTACGCAGTGAAGACTCACGGATGCTCGAGGAAGAACAGAGGTGCCGGATCGAACACGAACACCGTTATATCGAATGCGAGTAGTTGTGCGGATGCTCTCCCCAAAAACTTTATCGCTTGCCTACCCAAGCAAGGTACACTTGACGGATGAAGTTCTAGAGGCCTTCTCACTCGAGCTCCTTGTGTGCGTAATGTCAGGGATAAAAATAACGGGTATTCCAATAAACAGCGAAACGATCCTAAAATATGCCACAACTCTATCTAAAAAGAGTCTAGGCCTAAACTAGCCCTAAAGATAGTTTCTGCCTTGATTTCTGGGCCAAACCAAAGGCCCATGAGGAGCAATGGGTCACTGCCTCGCCCGGCCCCATCGGTGGGATCTCGGGAAACCCATCTGTCTGACACGCTCTCCACCTTGCCCGAGCGGACTTGACATCATCTCCTATGTCACCCATACCGAGTGGGGATGCTCGGGCGCAGCCTCCGCGCCATGTCCAAACCATGTGCCTCGGGCGCAAGCCCACTCCGGGGCTGTCCCACCTCATCCTATTTTGAGATAGTATGAGTCATGCCAGTGTACTTAGGCATGGCTCTTGAGTACAAACGAGCGTGACCACGATCATTTCTCGCCACTATGTTGCCTAACTTATAGTGGCTAGGGTTAAATCGTAGTTGGTTTCTCCCTACTAACAGGAACTGCAATCTGCAAGGTATGCTGATGTATACCTGACATATAGCCTTTAGGTCCGCCCCTAATGTCAGTGAGCTCCTAGATGTTCTAGGGCAGAGGTTCTTGCAGACACTGGATGTGTGACCCACAATGTTAAAGAGCTACCTCTAAGCATTGTCATGCTAAAAAAGCTTATGCATTAGCTCTATGGGAGCACCAAGTTACCTAAAGGAATGTCAGAGATAAAAGAGTTGCAAACTCTGTCGTGAGCCATCACCATAGAAAGCTCTATGATAGGGACCTCATGAACTAGTGGTTCAAAACTTACAGGGAGTGCTTGAAGATGGCCATATTGCTGTCAAGAAGTTATACTCAGATCACGCAATCGAAGATGAACCATTTCATCGTGAGGTTGATTGTCTAATGAATATTAGGCACCACAACATAGTGTTGTTTGTTGGCTACTGTGCTGAAACACAGGAAGTGGTCATGCATCAAGAAGGGAAAAATATTTTTGCTGAAAAACGAGGGAGGTTGCTTTGCTTCGAGTATTTGCATAATGGAAGCCTTCACAAGCATGTTACCGGTATGATTACGGAATAAATTGAACATGTGATCCAGTTACTCGAAATGGATGAGCTTTTTAATTTTAGTACTCTATTGAGTCCAAAATATTTTGTGCTTTTGATTTGGCATGGTCTTCCATGTGTTTGAAATATGCAATGAATTTATGAGATTGTGGTAGCACTTTCGAAGAAAAAATCCACACATATAACTATTTCTTAGAGTAGATATCTTAAAAGTTATTGATGTTCAAAGTTCAACAAGTTTAATAATATTCATTTCAAAATGTAAAGCATGAAAGACTAGAGCAGTAGAAGTATGAAGTATATACATGAGCATAAGCTTTAGAAACCATAATTATATTGGTTTAGTAGGACCCATTCAAAGTTACTTTAATGTAACTGTATAAAACAAATGCAAATTTTGTTTTACACCACACTGCAATATGGTTTTATGCACAAGACACTTGACCAATTGGCTATGTCTACATTACTGCACAAACAAGTGGCTTTTTTTGATTACACACGAACAGGGGAAAGCACCATTATGAATGTTTTTTCTCATGCATAAGAAACTGTGCAAAATGATTCACTATTATATAGAATACACCACTATTAGTATTCTATTTCCCGTCTATGTGTTGATGGAATTTTTGGATTGTTACATGGTATTTTGGATTTTTTTCATCCTAGAATGTTTTTGGAAAACCAAACAATCCAAAACAAATCATTACAAGGTTCACATCCTCACAGGTATGGGCATTAGAGCATTATATTTGAAGGCATTGAATTTGGTAAACTAAAGAAAAATTCATAATAATATTTTCCCTTGCCCCAGTGTCATATCAATACAATTAATTGCTACATTTATATCAATAAAATCGATGAATAATAAAATTCATTGCTTCATTTATATCAATAAAATTGATGAATCCATCGTCATGTAAATAGATTTACACCATTGTCATATGTTGTAGATAAATTTTGAGAAAGAAATTTACATATGATACCGATCAGTCACCAACATAGTATCATAGAGTCCATTTGTTTGAATTATAGTTCATTCTAGTTTATTTTGTCCAAGCTCAAATATAGTATCCAACATAGTATCATGATTTCAATATATTCTCTATATGTATGAAATATTGGAACTTACATGCAACCGTTAAGATAGAGAATTTCAACGATAATGCTAAAGTGAAATATAATTTGGAACGATGGGAGTAGTTGTAAAGCTATGTGGCCTTGTATTGAATATGCAATTTGTGCGTAAATCAAACAATTTAAATCAAATTATAGGTTATATTTTAGATTTGTCATAAATCAAACTTTTCAATTTTGACCATGAAAAGTGTACATACATCTACAACATGAAATTAGTATTAGTAAATTCTCCATGAAAAAGGTCTTCATAGACATTTATTTGAAAACCTATAGATGTTATTTTATTTTTTCTAGAAGTTTAGTAAAAGTTATAGAAGGCTTGATTTGGTAAAAGTAAACTATAATTTGGAACAGATAGAGTATAACATTATATGAGGTTTTAATAGAATGCATTTTTATGTACTATTTCCATTGTTGATTTGAGGATTCTTTACTTTATTTATTATTATTGTTGATGTACAAGGAGTGATATTGTGTTTTCAGCTGGACCATGTGGGCTTCCATGGCATGTTTGTTGCCAAATAATAGAAGGAATTTGTCTGGGCTTGCACTATCTCCACGAGAAGCAAATAATTCATTTAGATCTCAAACCGGACAATATATTGCTCGACGATGGCATGGTGCCCAAAATTGCAGATTTTGGTTTGTCAAGGCTCTTGGGGGATAAAAAAGCCGCATGATCACTCAACAAAGACGTGGAACACGGTGAGCTAAGTATAGACCACAAGATTCATAGTTAGTTAGGGTATTGTCCTCGCAGCTCATTTTTAAATCAAAGATTTCAAAATGTTTATTCTCCAGTGTTAGCCATGACATTATCGGTATTCATGCATGTAGGGGTTACGTGGCACCTGAGTGCTTAGATGATGGAGTGATCACAGTCAAATCAGATATATATAGCTTGGGTGTGATAATCAGAAACATGGTGAAGGGTCGTAAGTCGGGAGATACCACTGATCAAGATGTATGTGGAAGAAGAAATAATATACATATTTGTGTTTTTTTTTTGTGTATGTATGTTCTTCTAATTAAAAGGAAATACATTGTTTGCTAGATACTGGAGAGCTGGATGATTAGGCTGGAAAAGGATTCATCATAAATGAGGCAACAAACCCAATTATTGGAAATAGGCTACAAAGAGCAAATAAAAGCGTGCATCGAGATATCACAGAGGTGTATGCAGCCTAAACCAAAGGATAGGCCAACGACACAGGATATCCTACTTACACTGGAGGAATCAGAAGCAACGATCAAATCGGTTGCTGGGCCTACTCAAAATGCCGGGCAAGTATGTTCATGCTTGTCAGGATAATATATTAGACATTTTCACTATATATATGTA
Source organism: Bothriochloa decipiens (assembly GCA_023333625.1). NCBI lineage: Eukaryota > Viridiplantae > Streptophyta > Magnoliopsida > Poales > Poaceae > Bothriochloa > Bothriochloa decipiens. The sequence continues at coordinate 9,709 of JALGXP010000455.1, read as the reverse complement.
AAGTAGTAACATAGGGCTATTTTGTGTTAGCCATTAAAATTCCATAATATAAATTTTATATGTATGTCACCGTCTTCTTAAACTTATTTCATACATATTTGCATATTCAACTGTTTATATAAACCACGGATTTATAGTTTCAGTCGCATTTTTATACAAACAATGTCCAGCCCCTGTACATCTTTTGATTTGGCACATTTCGTGCAAATAGCATACGTTTCATATATGTATCTTTCGAGCCAACATGTACAAATATAAAAAGCACACATTTTGTGTGCTCCATCTTTTCCTAAATATAAACACATCCAACAATGTCAGGACAAATTAAGCTAGAAGAGAAAAAAAAATCTATAACCCCTGACTACACAGCTACTATAACCACACTTGATTGGTATAATTGCAGTTTTATCTTTGGCTAATCAATGCAATATAAATGGTAGGGTTAATTAATCATTGTTTCTTGGTTTGGGCATGCCCACGTATTGTCATAATTGTAGGCAATGTGTTCAGAAATGCATGCAACAAATGATAGGTTGGGCAATTTCATCTTGAAAGCATCTCTACAAGTTTGCTATCTCAACTTGGCATCCATATAATTTTGGCAAAATAAGAAAAATAGCCTCTAACAAGTTTGACAAAACAACTTAGCATCAATAGCAACTAGACATATCTTCCCCCCACGCACGCAAATATGCATGCCTGTATACGGCTTGGCATCCGAGACTCTTCATTGCTTAGTCGAGCTCTTCTTTCGCTTAGTTGAGCTCTTTGTTTCATTAGCGGGGCTCTTTATTTTTTTATTTTACAAAGTCAAGAATGTCAAACTCTTGGAGAGAGACCGTTTTTTACTTGGTATATAGTTTTGGGAGTTGGTAAATTAGCTAAGTAGAATTTGACAAACTCTTGAAGATGCTCTTAGGGATGAATTTGAAAGCTTCAAATACTTATATTTAGGGATGGAGAGAATAAATAATATACAAACATGGATTAATTAATATTCCATTATACAGATACACTTGTTCGTACATTTTTATGGTAGTGTGTCAAATTAATCTTATCTTTTCTAGTTTATGTACTTTTAATCTTAATTGGTGTGCCACAGCTTGAGATTGCCAAATTTGGGCCATGGGGTGGAGATGGAGGGAAAGCATGAGACATAAAAATGGTGCCTTACATTTTGGATAGAATATCAATTTGCAGTGGAACCATTATTGATTCTATCAGGTTTTCATACACTGACCACTATGGCCAATACCACACTATAGGGCCTTGGGGCGGTCTGGAGGCTAAGAATAAGGTGAGCATGAAAGAATAATGCTTTTTGTCTAAATATAAATGATGTTATTTAGATTTGTGCAACATAAAATTAAATTTGTGTTTGTGATGTTCATTTTAAGCTTGGGGGACTACATCTCAAGACATATGACAACATGCACATGAAAATATAGGTAGCTAGTATGATGATATGACTCCAAAAATTATCTCCAAAACTCTCATATCACATAAATACATATAGAACAATGATTCAACTACTACACAAGAGAATATCTTGCAAATGGGACCCAAAGGTGTAAGTGGCATGTCATGTTTGAATAGTTTCCTACCATGGAAATTGAGAACCATATTATATATCACTAGGATAATACTACTTTTTCGCTCTTTCTTCTTTACTTCCAATGCTAAATAAGTTAAACCCATAGGTGGTAGTCATATAGATAGGTTTGTCCTAAATCAAACTATGTTAGGTTTGTGTCAATCCTTCTACTCCTGAGTGATGCGAGCACTAGGTCCAAGCACAACGTAAGGAGCATCCTCACAAATCTCTCAAACAAGCCAATCAATGCCTTGAAGATACACAGACATGCAAATCTTCCACAAAAGGATAGTTCTATCGAAGAATGGTATCTTCCAGGACCGCACTCTATGTCGCCTTCATGGACCGCCACAGACCGATTAAGGTAGAATGATCCTTAACCGGCTCTGATATCAATTTTGAACTAAAAATGGCGACCAAAGAGGGGTGAATGGGGGCTCACATTTCTCACAAAATATTCAATTGTTGTCTCAAATTCACCACCAAATGCACAAATAAAGCGTGGTGATGTCCATGACCCAAAGGAGAGAGTGGATGTTCTCTAGGAACAAAGTGTGACAACACAAAGCAATAGAATCAAAGAGGAAGCAAACATCGAATCAAGGAACAAAAAAATGGGATACTCTACTTTTATAGAGAAAAGAAAGTTCCCAAAACTAGAATACCCAATCCAACCTATGACAAGAGCACATAGATAAGTTTCATGGAATGGTAGGAAACAAACAAAACAAAATGGTACACACAAAGCACATTTGGAGCACCTTTAGCCAACAAGATAGTATAGACCGTTGAGGTTCAGTAGCTTTGGTGTTGAGGTTCAGTGCTATATCAGAGGGCTGAGGTTAAGAATTTTGGTGTTGAGGTTCAATGCTTTGTCAAATTTTGGTAACCCAAAATTTTCTTCCAAAAGGCAAATCACCTCAAACAAACTTTGAATGAGATGAAATTTGTTAGGGCGTAGAAGCATCAAGCCAAAATCCCAACAAAACTTCATAGATCATGAAAACTTAGAACTAGAATGGGCTTTTCTCAAAATTCCTCAAAATAGTGAATTTTCGTGCTCGAGTTGAATATGCCCAAAGCACTTGGTAGGAATGATTCATAGATGTCCTTGCATGTTTTGATCCAACCTAAAAGTCTCGAAGAGCTCAGATTCAATGGATCCATCAAAAACCAAAAGAGAAGGGACCAAGAGAGGGCAAGAGGAGGTTTGGGCCTCCATTCCCATGAGATTCCACTAAGTACATAGATGAATGATTTGTAGTGTTTAAACCAATTTGTAGTGTCTAAACTAAGTTGTAGTGTCTACGGATCTCACTAACAGTCTAGAGGAGGGGAAAGCTACATGGAGGAAATGAAAAATGACATGATCAAGAGAGATAGGGCTGGTTGGATCAGCCCTCCCCTTATTTAGAGGGAAATTACACAAGATCAGCTTGCCCTTAGGTATTTTGAGCCAAACCATTTAACACCGAGGATGATATGGTCCAACTCTTTTTCTATTGATCAGACAACCACACTTCCTACACAGATTTTCTTTGCCTCAACGCAACCTCTCTGATTCCACCTTGTGCTACCCAATTTCTCCTCGGAACCTCCACTCAAGTTATAAGGCCCAAACCCAAATACTATGCACCAGTGGTTTAGCGGCCCAAACCACCAAACCTACTCGCGAGTAACATACTCCATATGCATCAACTGCTCCTCAACACGTGCCATCGTCATCCTTAACCGCCTGGTCACCAAGTCTTCGAGAGCCTCCTACTTGACCCTCATCTTGACTCAATCAACACGACCACTCCTCCATGTACACTTGCACTTGTCGAAGTCCCCAAGTGTCTGCCATCATGACTGGTCACTCGGCCTTCTTTTCCCTCAGTCTAAGCATCATGTCTGTCCTTCATTGCTCCCAATCCATCCGCATGACATGTTTCTACTTGAACTTCATCTCACCGTCGATCATTGCATCCGAGCTACACACATGCGCATCAGAAGCCAAGAGACTTGTTGCACAACACCGCTCACGCTACGGTTAGTCCTCAAACTCAACCCAGAACACCAACCTGTAGATAATCACTCATCACAAACTTGAAACACAAGGGCACGTATCAACCTTGTGTTCACATACATCCTATGTTGTATAGTAATTGTAAATCTTGATACCTCTCCAAGGACCAAGGTGGTAGGAGTTGCAGTGATCTGACTACTCATGATTGTCTACAAGATATTTCAATGTGAAATGTTGTTTTTCTTTCTCTTGTAGATTCAACTAGCTCCTTCAGAGTTTCTTACAGGAGTATCTGGAACAATCGGTCCATTCAAAAGTCTAATAAATGTTATAACATCACTTATGTTTGTTACCAATACTCGTAGTTATGGACCATTTGGAAAAGGGAGAGGAACACCATTCCACATTCAAATGCAAAACAATGGCAGGATTGTTGATTTCTTTGGCCGTTCCAGCCAATACCTCAATGCGATCGGTGTCTACACAAACCAAGATGTACTACAAATTTAGTTCATACTAGTTTTTTAATCTATGTTTTCAATCAAACATTTACTTAATGTGTTCACTTCTAGGCTATGGTCGCAAGGGTTGGGCCTTTTGGTGGAGATGGGGGGTCCTTCATGACATCACGGTAAAACCGCATCACCTAGTTAGAATGACATTTTTTAATGGAACTATCATGATTTCACTATAAATTTTTATCCAAGACCACAATGGGCAGCAGCACAGTGCAGGTCCATCGGGAGAATGTGGGGGGTGGTCATCATAAGGTGAACATTAATCATTATGAAATAGATCATGACTCTCAAGATAACTTTTCTTATTTGTAGTCTCAATTGTTGTTCCTCAGCCTGATGAGTTTGCTAAATTTAGCCCATGGGGTGGAGATGGAGGACAGCTACAAGACATCAAAATGCTACCATACCGTTTAGACAGGATTACAATTAGCAGTGGAGTTATTATCTATTCAATCGAGTTTTCATACACTCATCGCGATGGGCAGTACCACACTATAGGTCCTTGGGGAGGCCATGGAGGAGATAATAACTCTGTGAGTGTGATGAACATAATAAATCTTTCATGTACAAATATGAATTATGTTGTTTAGTCGTGTATAAAACAAAGTTAAATTTGCATTTTATGAAGTTCATGGTTATTGTTTTAATTTTGGGGGACTACATCCCAACACACTCCAACATGCACATGCAGAGAACCAGATAGAGCTAACTAGCTTGATATTATATGACTCCTAATGCTGTCCCTACTGAATTGTAATGCCACTATCTCCAAAACTCTCATGTCATACATGTATAAACAAAATTTAATTTGAAGAAACTATCCACCGAGAATGTGGTTTCTATATATGTTCAGTGTCTACTTGACTCGGTCATTACGGAAACCATCTTTAAGTTTCTGATTTGGATTTGCCCTAAGCAATCTGGGTTTTTTAAGACATACCTAAATTCTAGTTTAAGATTCTAAAAGGTTGTACTTGATATGACAATAGTTTTATATACCTATTATGTTGTACTAATGCATGGTAAATATTGGTACCTCCCCAAGGTGCGGTACCACTAAAAATTACTTTCTGAATGTAATTGTCTGGGGGATGTATATTTAAATGTGAAATATAATTCCTGTTTTTTCTTGCAGTTTCAGCTAGGGCCTTTGGAGTTTCTTATAGGAGTATCTGGATCAATCGGTAAATTCAAAAGTCTACTAAATGTAATAACGTCGCCCACGTTTGTTACCAATGCTCGTAGCTATGGACCATTTGCACAAGGGAGAGGAACATCTTTCCACATTCCATTGCAGGGCAATGGCTGCATTGTTGGTTTCTTTGGCCGTTGTGGACGATATCTTGATGCCATTGGTGTCTACACAAATCCCGAGTTAAAAGTAACTAGGAAAGAACAGGTAATAATTTTATTCCATATTACTTTTAGTTATAATTTCTCCTTTTTTTTGTTGGTTCAATAGTTCAAATTTTTACTCAATCGATTTTATTAGTTGCAGGCTGAGGTGGCCAGGATTGGACCTTGGGGTGGAGATGGAAATGTTCTTCATGACATCACAGAAATACCACATCACCTGCAAAGAGTGACAATTTTCAGTGGGACTATCATAAAATCACTTGAGTATTTATACACCGACCACAATGGGCAGCAACACACTGCCGGTCCATGGGGCGGCTGTGGAGGAAATGGCCGAAAGGTGAGCTTTAGTCAAATCTTAGCTTATTGAACTTATAAGCCCGGCTTATTAGCCATGTTACAACATTTTTCTCGCACAACAAAACAACATCAGTGAGCATATCAGCCGCAGAAACCATCAGCATAACCAACACTGTTACTAGTAGTATGAAACAGCTAGAGAATGCCTTTTTTTTTGCTGTTTGCGGCCACCAATTTTTTTTCCAAACCAATCATTGAAGTCCATCTGGTGACTGAAATTTGGGTGCTGAAATTTATACTAATAGTGGGCTTTTGGCTTTTGGTTTCTTGAGGGGTTTTTTGGCTCTTGAAAGGTCAAAAGCACCTAGGAAGCATGTTAACTTTATTAAACAACATGCAGCGCAAATGATGAAATACAAACATCATCTTAATTAACCAGTGCTATTTTTTTCTCTGTTTCTTACCCGCAGATTCATCTTGATCCCGAAGAGTTCATAGTGAAAGTTTCAGGAACATTCCATCCATGTCCATGGGACAGATCAATACCGAATGTTGTGTCTTCTCTTACACTTGTCACCAACACAGGCAAAACTCATGGGCCGTTCGGAGCGCAGCTCGGAGCTGCCTTCCACTTTCCAGTGGGGAGCAACAGCAGGGTTGTTGGCTTCTTTGCCCATGGAGACAACTACATTGAAGCAATTGGCGCCTACGTTCGCACTCTGTAACCAAACAAAGCCTGTACTATAATCTTGAGTATTGTTTCTCCATGATCATCTCGGTATCTTGTCTTGGTTAGGGAAAAGAAAGCCAAATTGTTGGCAATCATCAGCTGCAGAGTAAAAGTACATCAGATCAGGACGCTTCATCGTGTGTATCCGTCCATCCATTTGACTGAATATCGAGCACTGGCTGCATATATCTCACTTTCTGAATATCGAGCACTGGCCAGCAGGGGAGTTTGTTTGCAGTAAGTAGTGCGCGCTCTGTTCTCTGCGCTCACCGATCCAGCCTTCTGGATATATGGCAGGGCGAGAGGGCCGATGCTGATCATTGCGCGGGATGTGCCAGCGGGGAGAGGAAGGGGAAGGAAGAGAGGTGATGTGACCGAGAGGAGGAAGGAGAGTGTTAATAGTCAAGGCGAAAGGTAAGAAGACTGAATCGAATCAGGCAATAGGCGCGCGGATGGCTTTGAGTGGCTGATGGGCCGTTCTGTGTTGGGTCGGTATTTTGCCGTTGGGCTTGTGCATTTGGGCCGTTGAGTCCGTGAGCGCGGGCATCCTGATCGTCGATGAACAGAATCCCCAAACTGAAACTCTGTATCTTCTTCGTCTGAAGCTGCCTTAGCTGCTTGCTGTTCTTGCTGCCTTTCCCTGCATTCCTGCTAATTCTTCCCCGAACTCCCTCCAATCCAGTTATACATCCGTTGTGTTCTAATCAGGAACGTAAGGAGGGGTAGGCAGTGCGTGGCTGACGGGCGGGCCTAGTGTGGGGTCCATGCGTCAGATGCGGACTCCACAGTTCATCTCAACATTATGTTGAAGCCTTCTTTCCAGCTCACGCTCAGTATTCTGGATTGTGATTCTAGCATCGTGTCCCTGCTGTTATTTTCACCAAATGATGTAACTTTTGGGCGCTTTTCTACTGTTCTGCAGATTCAGCTTCTTTGACACGTCTGAAGTTATGGTGAAACTGTCCGGAACAACTGGTACATTTGGGGGCTTACCAAATGATGTAACTTCTGTTTGGACGAGGAGGTTTGAAAGGAACTCTTTCCACGTCCAGCAATTACAACATTATTATTGAGAAGAGCAGCAGAGGAGTGCATCCGTGCAAATGGTGTCTGTACCACAACATGTTCAGTGTTCTCTCTCTCACTCTTGACTATTGACGTCTTTGTTACTCTCCCGTTCGAAATACTAGTAAGTAGTTTTGTTTTTTCTAGACATGGTTTTTACTATAGGGTACAAAATAAGCATGTTTCTTACGAGTTATGAATGAGGATGAACCTGGTCTCCTATCAATGAAACATGTTTCACTGATCATATGGGGGCAAGATGCTGACAACAGTTCAGTTATGAGCTCGCTCCCACTTGCTCTGTTATTTTAGCTATCAAGCTTCTTGGTCTATATGACTGTATATTAGTATTCAGACCTTGCAAAATTCGAGCCCGGTTGATCCAGAGTTCCAATTGGTGGTGCCACGTCTGCTGTTACATCTCAATCATGTTCAGGATTGTTTTGTTGTCTTCCCCAAGCTATGCCCTGCAGAGTTTCCATCCTTATTTCGTGCGTATCCTATATACTTCCAAACTGGGTTGCACGATGACTGTGCATGATGGTTGCAGTATCTATCAGAGCGAAATGAGATTCACAAGGGAAGACAACGAGGAGAACATGAAACTGACAGAATCCAGCAATCGATACACGGAACAACTTGCACCTGTTGATATTGATGCTACACATGCAAAATGACACGGGACTTTGTCTTGTTTACAGATTCATGTCAAAGATCACTTCCAAGTTCCAACACATACATTTGGATGGTTCAGAAAACGTTCCAGCATTTTTTCCTTGTTTTCAGATATCAATATGGACTGAGAGAATGCTTTGGCTGACAAGACAAAGGATACCTTCAGAGACCGTATTCATTGCATATCTGGGTGCTGGACGGTTGGCTAGTACTTGTATTCACCAAATTCCCCATGTTCGCTTGTATTTTTTTGGGGCATTTTGGCCATTGTTTCTTGGGCGTACATTGACATAACAGTCATTTTTGTCATGGCCATTTCTGTTTGAACCAGGACAAGAACTAAAGTGCGCAATTTAGTCCAAATTGCCAAGGAGCAATCAAACAGAAATTGCTCTGACTCTGACTGTAATATGGACTAAACTGGATTGTGGCACCGCCAGCATAATCTGCGCTCTTAGGTACAATTTTGACGGCATAAAACCATAAACAGCTTAAGCGGTGGTACATTTCTTTATTGCTTTTGCAGGGATATGCATCAAAAGTAAGCAAAATAACAGCCGGATAGGTTGTTATGAAGTTAATGATCTTTAGAATGGGAACCATCGAATGTGCCTTGCTGGGTACTGACTACTGAATCGGTTATTAGATTTGTGACCATACATCATTGAGATATTTTGATATTGCAATCAATGAGAACCATCTCAGATGTTTTAGCTTTTTCTCAGTTTTTCTTCTGAGGAATGTTTTCTTTTTCAAATAAAGAAAAATATATTTCTGGCTTCAGTCATCCAAGGATGCATCCGGCCATAATTATTACAGCAGAAAGACAGTATTACAGGTAAGACCAAAGGTCACCCGAGAACATTGCTGCATCTAAAAATAAAAGAAAATGATGAAAAAATTACGTACATCCCTAATGAGAAATCTAGTAGTCTCACAGACATCGACTACCATTGGAGACTCCGTATCTTGTAACCTGACAACAGCACAAGGTACCGGATGCATGTGTAATGGAACCACCATCTCAATGCCGGCACCAGCCGACTATCCAAAGGATCTTCCAAAGCGGTGTCTCCAACGAGAAAATATCATCCAAAGACGCCATCATCGTCCAACCAGAGACTGGTGTTGGTTTTCACCTGGAGAGATCCACTTGAAGAACGAGACGACACCTCCAGCAAGAAAACGGTGCCCACAGGCGTCACCGCCGTCGAAACATGGTGGTGAACGACCATTGCCACATCCCACCAAGGACCATGCCGTTACGCCAAACACCAGCGACGTGCACCGTCACTAAAACCGGCCACAAAGGCCTCCAACTCTCAGATTCGGAAAACTATTGCCGGCTCCAGCACTGATGCCGACGTCATCGTTGACGTTCCTCCGCCGGCAGCAACGAGGTGAGAACCTCGCCGCCCCCCTGCCCTAGGGACCCAGGATCCAGCCGTAAGGCCACAGACCCG